>PVIH01011630.1:0-26008 GCA_004025045.1 Sigmodon hispidus
ATTGCTGGGTCCTTGGGGAGATTGATTCTCAATTTTCTGAGAAACCTCCATATTATATTCCAAAGTGGCTGAACAAGCTTACACTCCCACCAACAATGGAGGAGTGTTCCCCTTGCTCCGCATCCTCTCCAGCATAAGCTGTCATCTGTACCTTTTATCTTAGCCAATCTAACAGGTGTTAGGTGGTATCTCAAAGTTGCTTCTTGGCCTTTTGGCTAAGATCAAGTGTAGTATCTGTTCTTATCAGTTTAATATAGATGCTTTATAAGAAAATCCCTACAACTGCCACATTTTTTATAGTGTTCATTTCATAGGTAAGTCATATACTTCATTATTATCATTTTTCTTTCTATTTGTAAATACCTTAGCACTTCAATTTGAGTATAAATTCCTTGAGAAGGGATTTTAAGCCCTAACTCAGAACTCAACATGCTATGTACACAGAAAGCATGTAATACAAGTTTCTGAATCATCTTTCTCAATGTCATTAATGCATTAACTGTAAAGAAAAACCATCAACACTAAAGGGAACTTCTGCGCAACTTAAAATCTAAAAATAGATTTTAAATTCTATTATGTTGAACCCTGGGTTCTTCAAGATGCCATAAAGACAAAGGTAATGAGAGAAGGCTGGAGACCTTCAACTTCAATTAGGATTCAGAAATACCATATTTTAGCTGATAGTAAAATACAGAAGCTTAAGAATCACTAGCTCTGTGACTTTATAAAACAAGCTCAAGCCAGGCATGTAACAGACTGCTTTAGTCCCAGCACTCTGAAAGTGGAGGCAGGAGGATCACTGTGAGTTTTAGGCCCACCTGAGTTATAGAAAGAAAAGAAAAAACAACCAAACGAACACAAAAACCAACAACAAAAGATGAGTTCAATACTCATACACTTAGATTTCCTGGTTATCTGGATACACACTAGGCTGAAAGAACTTCTCAAGTAGAATAATACTTACATTCCCACTAATGGTAGAGAATAAACCTTGGGATCAGATTCCAACAAAAGTAACAATTTTCGCGTTTCATCCATGGTAATATATCTAAATAGAAGAGACTTGTGTAAGAATAATTATAAGTATGTGCAGACTGAAGTCTTGAAATGTATTTTAGGTAGTAGATGAAAAAAGATCACAGAGACAATATGTAAGATTTTGTATCTATTAAAACAATTATTTACAATTACATACTTAAAATAGTTTACTTTTAAGCTTTACTTACATGCTACTTTTAAACAGTGTTAATATTAAAAAGAACAATTTCAGAAGCAATTAAGTTACTGGGAAAAGTACAATTCCTGATTCTGGAAGTATGCAGGTATCCAGGAAACTTGGTAAGACAAACATCACTTCTCAGTGAAAGAGACTGCCTTAAGGGAGGTATAATTAATCCTCCATACTCATTCCTCCAACTTCTGCCAAAGAATATAACAAAACTCAAAACCCACTTCTGCTAAAAGGACATTATAAAGACTTGGGCTGGGTATAATACTAAGTGAGGGGCTGATGAGATGGCTCAGTGATCAAGAGCCCATACTGCTCTTGCAGAGGTCCTGAATTTGGTTCCCAGCATCCAGGCAGGATAACTCACAACCACCTGTAACTCCAAAGGATCCAACATCTTTGGCTTCCTTAAGCACCCACTCTGACTTGTACAAACCTATTCTTAGATACACATACACACACAATTAAAAACAACAACAACAACAACAAAACACAATAAACTAAAACTGAATACCCCCATGTCTTGCTTACTACCAGAATACCAAAGGGTCACAGATAGATAATGCAAAGAATTCATTCTGTGTGAGCAAATTGGAATAAGCACAAAAAAAAAAAAAAAAAAAAAAAAAAAAAAAAAAAAAAAAAAAAAAAAAAAAAAAAAAATCATTTGTTGGTAAAAGACAAAAATCTCATGTCCCAGTTAAGGAACACTTTATTATTCCAAAATATATAAATGGTTCATTCAAATAGCTTTTGGTAATTGTGGCTTTTGACCATTTGTAATATAATTAATACATTTCCTTCTGTGCCAGCAGGCATCATTCTGCTCAGAATGTGAAATTCAAAATGGGACTTCCTTGCTACTCCAAGGAAAAATTCCTTTTTGTCTTCTTCTGTTAGAGCGCAGTATACCATGGCAAACGTTTTTTGGCTCTAGAAACCTAATAGAACTAGGGTGGAGTCAGTGGGAAATGCAAGCAAAAATGTAATGCTTACAGCCACTTCTGCTCAAACTTTCAAGCACGACTATTTCCACTGTCAAACCCTGTTCAGCAGAGGTAAAGGAAGTGACAATCCAGGAAAGCAGTCCTGTGGAAGATCAGAAAGCACACATCTTGAACTGAGAAACTCAGGGACAGTGAGTGAGCTGGAGAGGAGTCTGCTCCTGCTATGTAAGAGAACGCCACCCTTAAGCAGTTGACCATATGGTGAGTAAGAGCATTGCAAATCTTTAATTGGGGTCACTATATAGCTCTGGCTATTTCTGGAACTCACTCTGTAGACCAGGATGGCCTCAAACTCACAGAACCCTGCCTGCCACTGCCTCCTAAGTGCTGAGATGAAAGGTGTCTGATGTCATGCCCTGAAATCTATTTTAATACATTTTTTTGCCACCAACTTTTGTGTTAGGTGAAGCACAAACTTGCAACAAAAATTAGTAGGCTGTGTTATACTGCAATGACTGAGTATATGCTTAGTATGTATAAGACTATGTGCTCAATCCCTAGCAACAAATACTTAAAAATAAGTAATTTTATCTCCTCTGATTACTAATCAAATGGCTGTATCTCTGACATGAAACTGACTACAGTAATTAGTACTATGTGGGTATCTTGAAAAATATACTAATTCAACCAATACTTAGAAGCTTAAGCTAATGAATTTTTTTTTTTTTAACTTACCCATGTTTATAGGTTCCTTGAACTTGGGAAATATTCAGATTACTACTTAAGTTTCTTGCCAGAGCTGTAGGAATAATGGGGATAGGCTTCACAGGTACACATTTAAAAGAATTTGCTACAGTTATTGCTGTCCAATACAGGTCAAAATTGACACCATCCAAACTCTCCCTGGGGGTGATTTGAGCTCGTAGGGAAAGGAGCTTTCCATAGTCCAAGCACTCTTTGCTACATACATGATGCTGTAAAGCCTGAGGAACCAACATTATACAATTATAACTTAGAAATGCATCCAAAGCTTTAAAGTTCATTTAACATTGTTAGAGATACCTCTATAATATTGCACAATGACAAAATTAAATCAATCCTAACTTATATCTCAATTCTCATTTCTTCCACATGATCAAAAGATTATGTAAATAATTAATCAACAGTCCTAAGCTCCATCATAAGTTTCTAACTTAGATGTCCTAACAGCTCTTCAGATTCTTTTTTTTTTTTGTTTTTTGTTTTTGAGACAGGGTTTCTCTGTGTGGCCCTGGCTGCCCTGGAATTCGTTCTATAAACCAGGGTGGTCTCAACTCACAGAGATCCACCTGTCTTAGACAAAGAGCTATGGGAAACTGAGAAATGTTGAGAGTGGTACAAAGTCCTCCCCAGGATGAGTACACTGATTGGTTATTCAATATCAAGTGGTCTGCCCTGAGATAACATTTTACAGCATAGTATGTTGAAGTTATGTGTATATCTGTAACAATTTTTTAAGAGCCATAAATTTGAGAGAGCAAGATGGGGTATACACGGGAGGGAGGAAAGGGAGAAATGATGGAATTATAATTCTAAAAAATAAAAATTGTTATTAAAAAAGAATTGTTACTAATGAACTCACCTTTAAAGCTGAACTGAAGTCATCTGCATTGTGAACTGTCATATCTCTTGAACACAGTCCTTGAGTATGAACTTTGCAGGGGATCAAAACATCCCCAGGGAGGGAAGCAGTAGGGGTTCTCGCTAAGCATTCTGGTACTTCTCGACCAGGGTCAAAGCGGTCTACTGACAATGTCACACCTTCTTCATCTGCAGAACAAAAATACCAACTATTATGTAACATGTTAATTAAAAACAAAATCACCAAACAAAACTACATTTTAGCAAAGTATTTTGATCATACTGGTAGCATATTTAAAAAGCAATTTGTTTATACTCTACAGATGACTACACCACGAATACTATAATGGATAGTCTAACCCATTTTTATATTCATGGTGTACAAGCAAAGAAATTAGCAAAAGCACATACAATAGCTGGCTAAAACAAATGTACATTCTGCAATAGCCGTAACAACATTCTTTATAACATATTACCTTCATCTACTGTGAGAGAACCAAGTAAGAAGCATGGTGCATTTTTTTTATTCTGCTTAGCATGACGATAAGCAAGTCGGATGGCCTTTTCAGTTACCACAAGCTTTGGCTTTCTGAAAAATAATAAAAGTCTTTTATGAATGTGGTATACCTGATGTCCTAAAAAGAAAAACCTTCTATAAAAGTACTAAAATATAACACAAAATTTAAAAAATGTACACAAAGATTACCATCAGGACATCCTTAATTATTGTAAAACAAAACAAAAACAACAAAAAATCCAAACCAACCAAAAACAAAAAAACCTGTAAAGGACAAGGCCACCTAGAAACCATCTGGTCCATAAGCTGACAAGAAAGGTACAGATGTCCCCAGCTCTGGCCTAACCTGAACCAGAGCACAGGCTGATAGATTAGGTGGCCATCATCATTCTGTAGACAGTTTGATAGACACAGCCACATTCACTCGTTTACATATCATATATGTCCAATAACAGCATTCCTGAATACAAAACATAAATAAATATATTTAACAAAAGAGCATAGTGGCACAAACCCTTAATCTCAGAGCCCAGAAGGTGCAGACAGATCTTTATGAGTTTGAGGCCAACCTTGTACAAGTCTGTGAGGCCAAGAATGGTAGTGTACATTATAATACTAGCATTCAAGAGGCCAAGGCAAGAGGATCGAAAGCTTAAGGTCAGCCCTGGGCTACTTAGTAAGCTCAACTCTAGGTTAACTAGTGAGAGCCTATCTCATAAAAACAAAAACACCAGGATGATGACACACCCCCTGAGACAGGCAGATCTCTGTGAGTTTAATTAATAATCAAGACCAGCCTGATCACATAGTGAGTTCCAGGCCACCCAGGGGCATGGTAGTAAGATCTTGTCTGGAAAAAATTTAAAGTGCCAGGAAAGGATTATGTGTTGTTTCTAGAGCAGAATGTTCACTTAGCATGTTCAAGTACATGAAACAATTCTGAGGCTACACATGATCCTTTTATGGTACTTTTAAATTTAGTTTATAAATAACTGAAGTTATTTAAATAAGAACTGGTTAGGATCAATCCTGTCTTGAAAAACCAAAAAACAAAATTGGTAGAATCAGGAATTGAGGATCTAGACAGCCTGACTCCAGTTAAGAGTACTTTAAATCCCCAAGGCAAAAACCTAAATTGGGCAGTGGTGGCACACATCTTTAATCCCAGCACTCAGGAGGCAAAGGCTGCCTGGTTTACATATCAAGTTCCAGGGCAACCAAGAGGCAGAGAAACTCTGTCTTTAAAAAAAAAAAAAAAATTCCCGAGTACTGACACATACCTAAAAATAGACTGACTTGGTTCTCTATATATAACCTATCCTCTATAGAATATTTTTCTTTTTAGCAAGTAAGTCCTTAGATATAACAGCTCAGTTGATTACTATTCAGTCTCTATAGGAGCTTCTTTCAAAAGAACTTGACCAATTCCATCTCAGCTCTGTCACGGAAGGCATGCTGAAGCACAAGACACATTCCTACAATACTCAGAACCTTAGATTTGCAGAATAGTTTAACTATGAAATTAGGATTATCTCTCAAAAGAATACGGAAGATTTAACAAACAGGTGGAATTTTTATCTGATGGAAACTTTTAGTGAAAAAGTAAAGAAAAATGAATACTGGTTTAGCACAGCCTTCCTGAAACATTTGAGACCACAAGTACTTCAGGTTTGGAAATATTTGCATATACAAAATCTTAGTGATGAAACTCAAGTCTAAATATGAACTTAAATTGTTTATAAACACCTATAACCTGAAGGTCACTTTTATATAACTATATTTTGTATGTGAGTAAGACATAGCACTTTATAGTATCTTGCTGACAGTCAACAACTTTCAAATTTTGAAGGCACATGCCTTTACCCACTCAGCCACCTTATCACCTAAACTTTAGATTTTAGAATCTGGGAATGGCTCCTACCAGGTGATCACAAAGACCTGAGTTTGGACCTTCAATATCCATATAAAAGAGGGGAACAGTGGCATCATCTATATAACCCCAGTGTTAGGTGGTATGTGGTTAGGGGTAAGCTGGCCAGCAGTCTATCTGAAAAGGCAAGCTCCAGATTCAGTGAGATCCTGCTTCAAAAGATAAAGTGGAGAGAAACAGAGGAGGACACTGGACAGCAACCGCTGTCACCTTTGGCTTCCACAAGGAGACACAGATACACACACGAATCCAAAGGAAAAGAATTGGACTTTGGGATTTAGATAGCCCAACTTATAATTGGGAATAACAATCAAGTCTTACATATTCTTTTATGATTTATGCTTACACTGGTTTGATTTGAAAGAGAAACAAACCTGTAGTAACTGAGATGCAAGTAGATGAAATCTCCAATCGGCATTGGGTTCCAAAGGGCCAATTTTGATGGGGGGAAATAGAAAGGTACCAACTTGCTTGAAGAAAACCTTTTAAAAAAAAAAGTATGAGGAAAGCAAACCATATAAATTTTATAAGAAATAGTTAATTCTCCTTGCCAGGCATTCTAAGTCCTTAGGAGGCCAAGACTAGGAATTCCAGGCCAACCTAAAAAGTAGCTGAAGGGAGCCATGTTAAAGACTTGAATAAGACAAAAAACCCCTAAAAGCAGTGCTTCCTTGAAGAGTTATGCTGAGAATGTTGAACACGTATAAAATGCTTTAAGATAATTTTTAATTCATTTTTAAGTGTTCAGTGTTCTTTTTTCATTTTCTACAGTTTATCATACCTTCCTTAGCACAATAAAGGGTTATGTCAACTGAAATCCTAACTACAATACTTATTAACTATATGACAATAGACTCATCAATATCTCTATGTTGTCCTTTATTAATTAAAAATACTATATGGTTCCAGGCATGGTGGCACACACCTTCCCAAAAATACTATATGGTTCCAGGCATGGTGGCACACACCTTCCCAGCATTTAGGAGGCAGAAGCAAGCAGGTCTTTGAGTTCGAGGCCAACCTTGTCTATATAGTGAGTTCCAAGACAGGGCTATGTAGGAAGACCCTGTCTCAAAACAGATATAGATAGATAGATAGATAGATAGATAGATAGATAGATAGATAGATAGGTAGGTAGGTAGGTAGGTAGATGGATGACAGAAAGAATAAAAAGCTTGCAGTAGTGCGATACAACAGAAAACTCAAGATGAAAGACAAGGAATATGATAGCATCCCTGATCATGTTTCCTATTGTCTTTATCAAGAACATCTGGCACAAAAAGCAACAGAGAATATAAAAGATCCCCATGGGCATAACTGTTGTTTAGAAGAGAAAGAAAATCCATATGCCAGCATTAATTGTTCTTCTCTAGGGGCAATAAAATGGTCCAAAGAACTAAATCACCCAAGCCAGTTTGCCAGGTCCTCCATGTAATAACAGACTAAGAAAAGCAAGGACAGGTGGTCCAGCTCCTCCTTCCCACTCCACACAAAAGGAGAGGCTTAGGTAAGGATGAAGAAGGTTGGGATGACCAGTGTGAGATAGTTACCAGCAAGGACTCAGTGCTCAGAAAGAAGGAACCCCAACACCTTTCTATTCCTCTAGGATGGAAGTAAGTAATTTTCTAATTTACAACCTCAGTTCAGGTAATTTCTCATCGACAAAACGTCTATGTCATTAAATGAGAAAGAAGGGGGTTAATATTTATTAAGTACCTACTACATATACATTCTTTTAGCTTAATAAGCATGTTTAATACCTTCCTGGTAATGTATTAGAAAGTGATCACCATCCTCATCTTACAGTGAAGGAAGGGATCCACCTAATTAATTAAAGGTGGAGCCAGATATTCCTGATTCCGAAGACTGTGTTCTTTTTTTTCTTCCAGTATTCTGTCTCAAGTTAATGTGGGTAGCTATAACAAAACACTGCATAAAAAATGTTTTGAGGCTTGGGGGCTGGAGTCATGGCTCAGAAGAGAGCTGACTGTTCTTCCAGAGATCCCAAGTTCAATTCCCAGCAACCACAGGGTGGCTCACAACCATCTGTGATGACATCTGATACCTTCTTCTATATACATAATACAATAAATCTTTAAAAAAAAATGTTTTGAAGTCAGATATGGTGGCATGTGCCTTAGATCTCAAAGCTTAAGAGGTTGAAGAAGGAATATTTAAATGAGTCCTGTGTTTCAAGACCAGCCTCAGCAACATACTCCATCTCAAATAACTAAACATCCAGACACAGGGGAACATACCTATAATCCTAGCATCTGGGAGGATGAGGGAGAAGAACTGAGTGAGAATGAGGCCAGTCAGGGTTACATCACAAGACCTTGACTCAAAAATATAAAATAGGACCTGGAGAGATGGCTTTGTTAAAAATGCTTGCTTCATTAGCAGAGGTCCCAGATTTATTCTCTGCACATGCATGGCAGCTCACAACCACCTGTAGCTCCATTTCCAAGGGTTCAGATACTTTCTTCTGGTCTCCTTGGGGCACCAGGATGTATATGAAGCAAACACATACATACAGATAAAACACTCATACATATAAATAAAAAGAAATATTTAAATATATAATCAATAAAATAAAAGCTTTATACCTGGTATTCATCTGGGACTTTTCTCCAGGAACTATATGCTCTATATTTGGTGAGTGATTTACTCAATTTCTGGTCCTTAGTACCCTACAGAAATAAAAGAATTTTGTTAACTTAGAAGAAGAAACATTACTTAACCACATAATAACAAAATTAAGCTGTTTATATGAAAAGTAACTAAGAATAAATAAAATTAAATACTGTAAATCTTGGGATGTAGTGGACTTGCCTACAAAAACAAGGTACTGTGTTCAATGTCCAATAAACAGAAAAATAAAAGATTAAATGTTAGTAATAGGTTTTGATGGTTTTCATGCTTAAGTCATTCATAAACTATAATATTTATAAACTAACTTTAATATTTAATTATTTATATATACCTATTCATTAAAAGATACACATATTTTGCCCCAAAATGTTTTCCTTTCTTTATTTTTTTTAAGATACGGTTCTTATGACACAGGACTTTAATCCTAGCACTCAGGAGGTAGAAACAGAAAAATCTCTGTAAGTTTGAGGCCAGCCTGGTCTACTTAGTGAGTTCCAGGATGGCCAGCACATATGTAAAGAGACCTTGCTCAGAAAACAAAAGAGTAGATGCTGTCCTACAGACAAAGGACTATGTAATCCATACTTTGCATCATTAGTACTGAAATAAACTATCCAGTGGGAAATTAGACATATGGGTGGAAACAAAAGCTTTGCTGTGTGGATGAGTGGGTGCCAAATGTTAATGAGAATAACCAGCAAGTGTGTATTTGGATACAAACCATGAACACAGGTCATTTCAAAAGTCAGTTTGTGGGGACAAAGAATTTCCTGTTTATTGTCACAAGAGTGAGTTTGTTGATGAGTTTATTATAGTTGTTCATAGAATTTATTCATATTTTTCCTTGTTTGATATTTGTGTGTATTATAGGGGATTATAAGGCTTTCCTCTCAAGTTCTGAGACTCAGGTATGCACCACCAGGCCAGCCAGCATTTTCTGTACTGTATTTTTTACTGTACTGTCTGTCTGAAGCAGATGAGGCAGCTTAGCACTTGCTGTGCAAGGCTCGTGACCTGAGTTCAAGTCCCAGAACAGACTCACACATGCTCAGTGGGACACAGACTGCTTCGCTCATATACACATCACATACACAGCACAACAGTAATAATAACAACAGATCGATTTCTAGGGTCAGTAAAATGTCTCACAGGATAAAGGTGTTTGCTGCCAAAACAACTGGCAACCTGAGTTTGATTCGTAGAACCTACAGCAGGAGAGAACCAATTCCTGAAAGTCATCTTCAGACTTACACACTTACACACACACACACACACACACACACACACACACACACAAATACACACGAGAGATAGATAGATAGATAGAGAGAGAGAGAGAGAGAGAGAGAGAGAGAGAGAGAGAGGAGTAAATTTTAAATTCTAATAAAACTTCCAAAGAAATATTTGACTCAATATAATTACTAAAGGATTATCCTTCAGAAGAGACCTGGAAAGGTTGTCCAAAGCAGAAAATATCTGAGCAGACAAAATCCTGCAGAATATGACTTTCTAAGATCAACTAAAACTCCCTCGTAGAAATATCTAAACTTCTTGAAATAAAGGCTTTAAAAAAAAAAAAAAGAAAAGAACAAAAGCCTTTCCTTAACACTTGGTTGTCATGGTACCAGTAATCCCACTGATAACTACCTCCACAAAATGTATAAAGTGCCACCTTTCTTCACAAACCAGAGTGTTTTAAATTTTAAAGGCCCTTATCTGTCTCTTCTGTCATGCATTAGGCCTTTTTCATTTAAAAACAATCAAATGAGAAATTTGATAAACTAGTTTACTTGACAGTATTAAATAAAGCTAATGGCCAAAACTATACAAAATGTATACTTAGCAAAAAATACTCTCCTCAGGTAATGCTATCATTGTGTAGCAAAGGGGAACCATTAAGTCATCCACACCTCTTTCCCCTCCTACCCACAGTAAGTTCTTTGCATCCTCCTACCTAGCTGACCACATCAGCCTGCCGGATCTACTGACAAGTCCGTCCAGTGCAGACACAAATGAACAAGTTTTTCTCCTGCTTAGGAAGTCAATGGCTTTTCTTCATATACAGAATAAAAAACCTTCAGTTAAGGCCCTACACAATCGCTGCAACTGTACCTCCTAGTCATTCATCCTCCACTTATGTGCAGTCTCCGATTGTCATTCCCTTTACCTCCAGTTTCTTACTAAACCCTATACCTCCAACTCAAATGTTAAATCTCTCATGGTGACATCACTGCCTCTATGTTTCACACCTCACTTTTGACACAGGTCTACTTCCTGTAGACTACTGACTAGAAAAACTAACATCCTTTACAGAGTCTGGGCCAGATAGCATAAAGACTGTAAGAGCAAAGATCAAGGCGCTTAGTCCCCAAGAAATTTTTACAGTGAAAGTAATCTGAGGCACGTCACAAATGTAAACCTCTTTTACGTTCTTTTTAGCACACAGCAGGCAAGGTTCCGAGGTCCGCTTTTTTTTCCCCCTGGCGGCCCTGTGGTCAAGTCCTAGAGCGCTAACTCGGATCCTCCCAGGCCGCCTGTTACTCACCGTGCTTCCCGGGCCCGGAGGGCGCCTCGGGGACCCAGGAGCACCAAGATCCACCGGCACTACGGTCACGGCCGCCGCCAAGCTGGGGTGTGTTTGTTGGGCACCCAAAGGCCGGCTCCAAGAAGCGTCCCAGATGACTGTGGCCCCGCCTCTGGGACGTTGGGGTCGCGGGAACCCGGGCGGCAAACGACAGCAGAAGGAAACCGAAGGGCGCGCCGCGCCTGCTAATTGGCCAGAAGTTCGGCCAGTCCCTCGAGAGGGCGGTACTAATGGCGTCACGCAATGTCTTCGCGCTGTACTGCTGTGACAACCAATCGGGTTCCTGCCTGGGATTAGGTTGCCCAATCCAAAGGTTCTTTGGAGACCGGAGGGCGCCATAAAGCTCCGGATCACAATTCAGAGGATTTAAACCTTGGTTTCATTAACGGTTAAGTTCCGGGATGAGTGGGCCAAACGCATGCGCAATTAAAGAAAAAACAAAAACAAAAAAAAAAAAACAAAACAGCGGACTAGCCGGAAGTGCTCCTGCAGGGATCGTGTTCTAAATGCTGGGAGCTTGGTGGTTCTTTCTTGTAATCTTTGCACTTTCCCGAAGCAGGTGCTGATACGGGAGAATCCGCGCTTCCAGATAAACTGGGATTGTTTAGAGACCTGTCTCAAAAAGGTGCAGTAATGCAGTGGAGGAAGGATCGGCAGTTCAAGGCATCTAAGCTTTGTAGCAAATCCAGCAACAACCTGGTTTACATGAGACCCTGTCTCGGGATTTAAAAAATAAAAGTTTTTATACCCTTTACTTTAATGGACAAAGATAAAGAATGTTATGTTTATTTCAATCTTACCTTTTGGGGGGAAATTCTCTTTGAACAAGAAAACCTTAATATTGGGGACAGTTATAGTGTGTGATTGATTTGTGTGTGTACCTTTGCATTTACACGCAGAAGCCACAAGTCCATGTTGGATATTTTTAAGAGATGATCATGCATTGTATTTAAAAAAAAAAAAAACTTCAAAAATCAAAAAGAAGAAAGTATGTATATAATGTTGGGGGAAAGTAGTAAATGTACTGACGATTAGTTCATGTTGCATTAAACTTTAGATCTGTGTATTTTTAAAAAGGCAGGTGAAAACTAAATGCATTAAAGACTAGGGAATAATGCATCAATATTGGGTTAGCTGAAACAAATGTACATACAGAGTACTAAAAATAAGGGAAAGTGGGTGGGAGGTGTTGTGTCTTTTTTTTTCCTGTAAATCTCAAGCTGTTCTGGGATGCAGACTGGCTAGGTTGCAGCTCAGTAGTAATGCACTTTCTCAGCATGTTCTGGGATGCAGACTGGCTAAGTTGCAGCTCAGTGGTAATGCACCTTCTCAGCATATGCAGGGTCCTTGGTTGAGTCACTAGCACCGCACAATGGGTAAATACTCTTAGAAGTAAAATGTGGGGCTGCAGAGATGGCTCAGTGGTTAAGAGCACTTGGCTGCTCTTGCAGAGGACCTGACTTTGGCTGTGTGGATCACAATTGTCTTTAGCTCCAGGGAACCCAATGCCCTCTTCTGATCTTTTTGGGCAACCACACCCCTGGCTGCCACACACACATACACATGAATAAGTCATAAAAAAAAGAAAGACAACCTGTGTGTTGGTGGTGCATGCCTTTAATCCAGCACTCAGGAGACAGAGGCAGGTAGATGTCTGAGAGTTCAAAGCCATCCAGGTCTACAGACCTAGTTCTATACAAGACCACACAAAGAAACCCATCTCAAGAAAAAAAAAAAAAAAAAAAAGGCTTTAACGAAAGAGCTGAAGCATATATTATCTTTTGAACAACTAAGACAGCATGATAAATCAAATGTCAGCAAGTTGTGAATTAAACATTTTATTGACACTGGATTCCTAAGCAAAATGTGTATTTAATGCTATGTATAAACAGTTGTTTTTGAGACAGGGATTCATATAGCCCAGGTTGACCTTGAACTCACTGTGTAGTCAAGGATGACCCAGACCCTCTCAAGGATGCCTCTACCTCTCAAGTGCTGGGATTATAGGCATGGGCCCCTAGGCCTGGTTTATGCCATTCTAGGGCTCAAACCCAGGGTTTTTGTGCATGTTAGGAAAGCATTCTCACCTACTGAGCTACATTCCCAAACCCAGTGCATAAATACTTTTAACCAAAATGAAGAATGATCATCCTTGGCAAACAAGAAGACTGTCCTGAAGACAGCCCTGCTGTTCATTTTTATTTCCTTCTTTGCAGTCCTGGTGATTGACCTCAGACCCCTATACATGTCTAAGTAAGTGCTCTGCCACTGAGCTATGGCCTCAGTGCCTTTTTATTTTTTCTTTTGAGACAAGGTCTTGGAAAATTGGGAATTTACAATCTTGACCCAGCCTCCTGAGTAGCTGGGCTTACAGGCATATTCCAACATGCCCAACAGGCCTACCTCTTTTAGATTCTTTACTGCCACACTGAACAACACTTCCCAGAGAATATTTCTCTAGCATGGCTGTACCAGAGAACCTGCACCAGCCCTAAGGTCACCATTTAAGACAAACTTCAGAATATCAGAGTACCTGGCTCACCTAGGTCATATGGGTAGTCATTTCCTCTATGGCTCAGCAGACAGCTTATAATTGCTGCAAAAGGAGGCCTGTGTGGTGGAACTTGAAATACTGTTGTGACTGGTGCAAACACAATCCTTCATTTGCATGCCATAGCTGCACAAATCCTCGCTCATAACCGGGCTATATTACCTCACTTTCTGAACTGCCTGGGAAGGGACTTCTGCTCTGGCCCCTGGTGTTGAAGCATGAGGCCCAATGAAAGGCTTCTGAAAGATGAAAGTTTTAATGGTTTTATTTTAGAATTGGAACGACCTGACTTATGTTTAGGAAAGCTTGTGTTTTCAGGTATTTTTTTTTTTTTTAAAAAATGTTTTCTTTGAGTAATGGCGTAGTGCAACGAGCTCCAATTATAGTCTCTCTAAGATTAATTTTCTTTACATATTGTACACTATTATGAGCGAGTGTTAGTTAAAAGGCTGCCAAATGTTATGACTCTAGGCACACTGTAGTTAACATTACTAATAAAGGAGCAACACTATCCTGTATTTGAAAAGATTAAGGGAACTGAATTGTTAAGTTAGAAAAGGCAGAAGTTTAATGCAATAAGAGTTACAGATACTATCAAGGACCTGTCACATCTAAGTTCTGTGTTAGATGATAGGGGAAGTTTAAATGATGTGGCAAGAATAAAACAAGGAAAGTACTGTTTATAGGCTAGGTAATAAGAGGTAATTATCCAAAACCAATATGAATTATTGGTAGATTGCCTGCCAGGTTAAACAGACTGACTTCATGCTGTGCTGTTCTTTGATCCATGCATATATATATTATGCATAGACACTGGAATTCCAATGGCTACCGACCTTTACAGAGAAAGACTGCCATCATATTTTAATTTGCTCCATAGAGAACCATGTCAAGTGTTTTACACTTTTAAAAATGTATTAGTTTGGTCTGTGGATATACTTTAGTGGTACAGTACTTGCTTAGCATGCATGAGGCCAGAAATGCTGAAGCACTGGATAAAAACAAATGAGAAATATACTTTTTAAATTGTATATATAATGTATTACAATTATACAATGTGCAAAGCTAATTATAAAGGGAAGAATTCATTCGCAGTTCTGTATCCTGACTGCTGCAGAGTAACTGTGTCTCAGCCAAAATTTATATGTTGAAAAAAAAATTTGAGCTCCCTAAGTAGCTATGGCTAGCCTGGAATTCACAGATTTTGCCTGCTACTGCATCCTAAGAGCTGGGATGAAAGTGTAGTGAATCTTAACCTCCTGTGTGGAGGCAGGAAGCAGATGATTAGATGAGTAGACACTGAACAAGAGTACTTATGAGGAATCTTGCTCTTATAAAAGATCCTCAAAGTGCTTTCTTCCTCCTTTCTACCCTGTAAAGTCACAAGAACATGGAAGCTGGCCCTTGATACTGAATTGGCCACTACCTTCATCTTAGGTTCCATCACCTCCATAACTAACGGACAGTTTTGTTATTTAAAAGCTACCCAGTCTAATCATGGTGACCATGTTACAGATATACGTATGTTTACGGCTGACACTTGGACGGTACCTGTTCTGTTGTTGTGATAAATACCAGGATTTGGTATTCTGTTATAATGGCCCAAATGGACAAAGACACTAACATCAATTATTTTTGGGTTTTGGAGAATGGATTTTTTTCAGGCTGTCCTCAAACAGATGTATGTAAGGACAACTTCAAACATCTGATCTTCCTGCCTCCTTATGGGCATGTATCACTGTGGTATTATGTTTCTGGGCCAGATTTTTCAGTCTAGCCCAGAGGTTAAGAACTAGTTTCAGTCCCGCTTAGCCTCAAATAATCACACACAAGCTTATACTAATTTTACACTGATTGACGTAGGGCCCAGGCATATTGCTAGCTCGCTCTTGCTCTTAAACTAACCCATCTTGTTTAGCCATGCAACTCAGTACCTTTTCTCAGCAGCATTTCAACTTTTCTCTGCATCTCCTGGTATCTCTGTGGCATCTCTGCTCTGCCCTGCTCTGAGATGTTCTCTGAGTTTTCTTAGTCTGGTAGCCCCACCCATGCTTCCTGTCTGCCTCTGGTCAATCAGCTTTTTATTAAAACAGTAGGAAGGGCAAATATTTACAATGCCACATAATTTCACTACATTTCCTGTTTTTCTTTTTAAAACATGTACCCCAAATCTAATATCCTTCCATTATCTATAACAACTTATAACTAACACTGTAAACAAAGACAAACACACATAATCCATTTTTGGGGAATGTGGGCATCATTTGCTATATTAATTCCTGCTGAATGGGGCACTGGCAATGGGGACCCAAAGAAAATTTAGAATTATGGACAAGTCCTTAGTGACGTACTCTCTAAGGCTGGGTCATTTCAGCCAGTCTCCTTGAAGTTGTTTTGGATGCAGAGCTCTGAAGAAAATTGCAACAGAGGTGCTCTGAAATGCTGAATTATCTAGGCTATCTGTTATCATTGGAGACCTTTCAGGGGGCTTCCTTTTTCAAACTTTTATTTTAACTGGGAATAAATCCACAGATTCTCACTTTCTGTAGAAATAAAAAGAAAACCTCTTCTCCAAAGTAGCATATCTTTTGATTTCAATTTTAAAGTCAACTCATTTATAAAATATATAGGTTGAATTAATCCAAAAGCATTTGTATCAAATGGCTTTTAGCAGCTTTAAATACTTCATTTTCAGTCAAAAAAATTAAAAACAAGTTAATACAAGCATACAGTATCCAGACACTCTTTGTATTTTCCATTTTATGTGGCTTATTACTATTTCTATTTACCCTATTTCTTTTTTTAACAGAAAACCTGAGATGACTTATTTATTTATTTATTTATTATGTATACAGTATACAGAAAGGGGTACCAGATGTCATAGATGGTTGTGAGCCACCATGTGTTTGCTGGGAATTAAACTCAGGACCTCTGGAAGAACAGTCACTGTTCTTACCCTCTGAGCCATCTCTACAGCCCTCTATTTCTTTTTTAAGAACTTTATCCTTTTTTCTTTTTATTTCCTCTCTCAAACCTACATATATTTTTTCAATACACTCTAAACCATGTACTTTTTAAAAAATCTGTCTTTACTGTAATCTCTTATTTCTTATTTATTTATTTATTTATTTATTTTCTGTTTCTGACCATACCTTTGCTTGGCTAGGGTGGCTAACTCCATCCATCTTCCTTTATTTCTTTTGGTTTCTGACCACACCTTTAATCTGCCAAGGTGTGACTAAGAATTATAGGCTTCACTAGCATGGCTGGCTGGCTCCAACTAGCTCCTAGTCTAACTTCATAAAATTTAGCTTTTTAGCAGAGGTACTGGTAGGACCCACAATTACCACTCTGGGAAATTTTAGGATCGATATATTCACCCAGTAAAGCACGGTCATCTGTTTATCAAAAACTCCATTTAAGTATTTGGCAGCAGGGCCTCTTAAAATACAAGTGTTTTGTCTCTAAGGCTGAATTAGGAAGTTTCACTTTAAAAAATCTATGCCTCTGCTTGCCTCTAGCAAACAGAGCTGATTCAAGAAAACTTTGATGCTACTAAGAATCAGTCTTTGACTCTCTTTCCTTTTTGTCCTTATAAAAAGAAATCTTAAATACACCATATACAGTTCCTTGCTTACACTGAGGCTCAGGAACCAGCTTTGTTGCAGCTTAAATTGTATGCAGCAAACATGGCATTTTGTAATTTAATCCTATACACCAGTCTTTTCACCATGGCCCACTTGAGAGGCACAATTTGGAAGCTGCTTTTGGCTATATTTCTGTGCTCTGGCACTGTTTTTAAGCTTTTTATGGTTTCATGTGGGTATATTTTACTCAAGTTGGTGTGCCATTCATTGTAAAAGGCCCGGACTTTCTGGCCTAGCCTCGAAGTTCTGCCCGCAGACTTGCAGTCACACAGAAACGTACATAGTACTACAGAGATACAAAGCCACTTACATTAATTTTCTGCTGACTGACCTAGGGCCTAGGCATATAACTTTTTAACTCTTTTATCTTAACTCAACCCATGATTCTTGTTCAGCCATGCAGTTCAGTACCTTTTCTCAGCAGCATTTCTCTGGCATCTCTGCTCTGCTCTGCCTGTTCCCAAAGTTTTCTTAGTCTGGTAGCTCTGTCCACACTTCCTGTCTACCTTTGACCAATCAGCAATTTTATTAAACCAGTAAGCAGGACAATTATTTACAATGAAACAGAATACAATCCCACTACATTTCCCCCCCCTTTTTTTTTTTTAAACTTTATTTATTTATTTGCCTTGGTGTTTGCCTGGAACTGGAACTACAGACAGTTGTTAGCTGCCATGTGGGTGCTGGGAATCGAACCCGAGTCCTCTGGAAGAGCAGAGGGCGCTCTTAACCGCTGAACCATCTCTCCAGCCCCCTTTTTTTCTTTTTTAAACAACACAATCCCACTACATATCACTATGTCCAGTTTGGGAATTCTTTTTTGAGACAGGGTCTCTCTATATAGCCCTATCTGTCCTGAAACTCACTATGTAGACCAGTCTGGCCCAAAATTCACGGAGAGCCTCCTAGGGCTAGAATTAAAAACATGAATCACCATGCCTAGCTAGGAATTGTTCTTATTCTCTTTACATCCTGCCAGTTAGTTTCAGATGTTGTCTTGACATGAACCTATAGTCACCTGGAAAGGAGGAAACTCAAATAATTGCTCAGATCAGTTTGGCCAGAGTCTATGTCTGTGAGGAATTTTATTAATTCCTAAGTGATGTAGGAGGGCCCAGCTGACTATGGGTGGTGCCATCCCTAGGCAGGTTGACCTGGGCTGGAAGAAATATAGCTGAACAAGCCAGTAAGCAGCATTCCACAGAATCCTTCCTCCAGGGTCTCTGCTTACTTCCTGCCTGCGTTCTTCCTCTGGCTTCAGTTGATCATGAGCTGTATCCTGTAAGCCTTAAAATGCATTTATTTATTTGGTTTTTTTGAGACAGGGTTTCCTTGTGTTGCCCTGACTATCCTGGAATTTACTCTAGATCAGGCTGGCCTCAAACTCACAAAGATCCACCTGCCTCTGTATCCCGAGTGCTGTGATTAAACGTGTGCACCACCACTGTTCCATTTATTTATTCATTTAAAAAGTAGGGTCATACTATGCATTCCTGGCTAGCATGGAACTCATAGATATCTACCTGCTTCTGCCTTCTGGGGGTGAAGGTATATGCCACCACATCTAGTCCTTTCCTCTCCACGTTGCTTTTGGTCCTGGTGTTTATCACAACAACAGAGAAGTAAACTATAACAGGTACTAGTTCCAAGTGTCAGCTCTAAACATACACATATATCTGTAACATGGTCACCATGATCAGACTAAGTCTTTAATGTTCAACGCTCTATCTGATGGTATCTGTTAACAATCTTATCATGAAAATAAAAGCTATAAGGAAGTTGGAATCAGTTGTTTTTCTTCCGTGTTCTTATGCACTGTTCTGAAATCTTCAAAACACCCAACTTTCCCCTTTCAGTTTTGACTTTTAAGTTTAACAACTGTTTTTTAAAAAATTACTTGTGGTTTTGGAGATGGCTCAGTGGGCAGACACCTGCTACTGCGTCTAAAGGACTTGAGTGTGGTCCCTGGGCCCCAGATGTTGGCAGGAAAGAAATGACTCCTGAAAGTTGTCCCTTGGTTGACCATACCTGCACTGTGGCATGTGCACCCATGTGTACACACACACACACACACACACACACACACACACACACACACACACGTATGCATGCACTGTACTAAAAAATAAAAGCAAGCCAAGTAGTGGGATCCCCCACTTTAATCCCAGCATTTGGGAGGCAGAGGCAGGTGGATCTCTGAGTTTGAGGGCGACCAGATCCACAGAGTAAGTTTCAGGACAGCCCAAGCTATACAGAGAAACCATGTCTTGAAAAACAAACAAGCAAATTCAACTGCTATATTGCTCTTTTAAAATATTATTTTATGAGACAGTCTTCCTGGCTTGGCCTGACCTTTTCATTTTCCTGCCTCCATCTCCCTCCTAGAATTTCTTATGAAACCTTTCAATAAGAAGTTCTTCTTTCTTGAACTAATATACTTTCTAACTGCACTCTAAATACTTTCTATTATATCCACATATAAAAGTAGAGCTCACCCCTCATCAAAGAAGCTTTTCTCAGCAGAACAAGACCTTTACAGGAATCCCTAACTGGTGAACATACAGAGAACTAACTACAGTGCCTAACCTAGTCCTGAGAACTCAGAGAACACTGAATCATGAAAAATTAATAGAACATAGGCAGCCAAGTGAAAGGAAAATAATGGGAATGATCATTTGCCTCTAAAGAACAATTCTTATAAGAGGGATGGACAAATTGTGACAAACCAGATTCTTAAGCCCTCAGAGAATACACTAGAAACACAGATATACCCTGAGAATGTCTATATACCGAATATGTGCCCTTAAAACAGGCTGAAAAGATGGCACACACACTCTCACACACATAAATGATAATATTTTTAAAAAACTAATATGTTTAAATAAGCAAGTACATATGGATATGGAGCCCTCCTATATCTATTTCCCAGAATGCTCAGATTATAGGCATTCACCAACATAGGAGGTTTGGAGCTGTTTTAAAGAATAAAAATTGCTGTACTTTTTCCTGAGATTGGCATTCTTATCTGTAATATAATTACTCTGAAGGGGTTTTGTTGAGTATGGCCTTATTATAAAGTTAGTATTATATAAGAATGCATAATTTGAAGTCATGTATTTTATCTTGAATTTGATTTTATCTACTATCTTGTAATTCTGAATGAAGTACTTCTGTTTTCTGGATTTATTCATCTATAAAATGGCAATACTAAATTCACAGCATTGGTTAGATTTTATAAAGCAAAGCTAATGTTAAATTGATATAGCTGTTAAAATATAAACATATTTGCTAGGTAGTGGTGTCTGCCCTTAATCTCAGCACTTGGGAGGCACAGGCAGGCAGATCTGAGTTCCAGGACATCCAGAGCTACATAGAAACCCTGTCTTGAAAACAAAGTAAACAAAACAGAGACATATTTCAATATGGATTGATATATACACAGCTCCTCCCAGACAGAACACTGCCAACACCACTACACTTTGCACTCTGCACCTTCCTGTAATTTAGCAGTTAAAGGGTTTCTGATAGTGTAAAATACTATCATAGAAATAGCTACAGAATGTTGATTGTCTTAATACTTTGTTCTAATGTCATCCAAAAATAGCAAAATAAGCAAAGTAGCTGGAATATAATGGGCATTCAAAGATATTCAAGTGTACTTTGTCAACTTATGAATTATTCTGTGGGTTTAGATAGGGAATAGCCCTGTATGAAGTGACATTCATTTATTCTGTACTTATTGGGTACTAATGTTATTACATACCTAATTGTTTGCACTGAGGTGAAACTCATTGCTTCACCTTCAAGATACTGAGACAAAAGGGATGACTAAGAGAGTATGTATTCCTTGGGGCAAATTAAGACTGAGGTGCTGAGGTTGACCTTTCTCTGTGGGTAGCCGAAGGCTTGAGTGTTAAGCACCAGCTTCTCTTAGTGTCTCATGAATCTTGTTTCATAGGTTTTCTGAGTCTGCTTTGATCACACGGGACCTAAGCACTGTGTGATAACAAAGCACAGGAGTTTTGGAACCTGTAGCAGCTTTAGTAAGTATGACTCATGATTGGGGAGATGGCCCAGTCAATGAAGTGCTTGTTATCCAAGTTTGAGCACCTGAGTCCAACTGCCAGCACCCATTTTTTTTTTTTTTTTTTAAAGCCAGGTGCCTGTAATTCCAGCACTGGGGGGAATAAATGGCCTGCCAGTCTAGCTGAATTAGTGAGCTTATGGTTTAGTCAGAGACTCTACCTCAAAAAATACAGTAGCACTGGGTACTGTATTTTTTAATTATTTTATTAAATTAATTATTATTTTAATCACAGCAGTAGCAGAAACAAGTGGATCTGTGAGTATGAGGAAAGCATGTTTTTATATACAGTTCCAAGATATCTAGGACTTAAAAAAAATGAATAGACAAAATAGATAAATGGCTAAGTAGAGTGACTGAGGAAGATGCCTGATGTCAACTTCTGGCCTCTACATCGCATGCACACATTCATGCACACAGAAAGTAAAAAACAAAACAAAACAAACGAAAACCCATAGTTTAAGATTTGCTGATACTATTTCATCAACAACAATTGGGGCTTCCGTGTCTGGTTGACTGGATATGGTAGAAGTATTACTGTGATAGTTTCTGAGTTCAAGTTCAGTTTTATTCTCCACCACTCAAGAACCAGCCATCATATGAAAGGAAGAAATCCAAAGCAACTCTTGGCAAAATCTATAGTTCTAGTAGAGCAACTGGAAAAAAGCCAACATAAAATCAGTCATCTAAATGACTCTTTTGGGAAGAAATTAGCTGATGCCACATGGAACAAAGATGAGCGTAACCCAAATCGTAGGTCCTAAGTAAAACTTTTCTCATAGTTTACCCGTTAACTTTTGCTAAGTAGAAAAAGATAATAACATGCTCAAAGAGCCAACTAGAAATGAAGTATTTCTTTGCCCAGACTGATCCTTCCTAGAAATGACTCCTGGTAAAAGCCTTGTCTGGAGATAGGCATCTGAGTTTCTTTGTTACGTCTTTCAACATGAAGTATTATCCCACTTTGTTGCTTAGCATACTTGGCAGGTGATAGAATGCAAAACATTACTCAATTTACTGTGGCTAAGTTATCTGGGGAGACAGAAAAATCACATTTTTGACATATGTAAATATTCAAGGAAGTTTTACATCCAAACCCTTGAGTGGAATTCTTGGTTCTAGTGCTCTATGAAAGGAACAAAGAGAGTCTTTTTGTGTTTGACTCAAGGCCTTCCTTAGAAGTTAGCCAATGGCATCCTAGACAATTCTCATAGACCTCACACCCTTAAGATCTTATAGCTAGTTCCAGTTGCCAGAGAAGATACAGTAGCCACCTAGGGGAATATGAACAAAAGAAAATAAGGCACACTTACTTTGATATAATGCTTTTATTTCTATTTTTTAAGTATTCTTAAAATGTTTCTTAATTGTGTGTCTTTCCACCATGTGGCTCCACAAAACTGAACTCAAGCCACCAGGTTTGGCAGCAAGTTACCTTACCTTGGAACATTTATTGGCCCCAAGTAATTTTAAAAAGGCAATCCAGAGACAGACCTCTGTGAATTGGAGGTCAGCCCACCTTACATAGCAAGTTTTAGGCCAGGCAGGGCTATAAGCATTCATTGTGTATCTGTGTCTGTGTACCAAGCCATAGCACACACGTGGAGGTCAGAGGGCAACCTTCCAACCTTTTTCCCTCCACTGTGGGTTCCACAGGGACTGAGTTCAGGTTGTCAGGCTTGTGTGGTTAAGTACCTTTATCCACAGGGCCATTTTACAAGCCTTTCATAGTCACATGTAGCCCAGGCTGGACTCAAACTCGTTATGTAGCTGATGATGGCCTTGAACTCCTGACCTTTCTACCTCCTGAGTAGCGGGATTACAGGGAGGGCTCACCATACTCAGCTCAATATAGCCCGTTTTATACTCCTGCTACTTCTAGACTGGTTGTCCTTATTGTCAAAGGTCTGTGTTAGCTGGAGTTGAAACCTTCTGAACTTGAATTGGATTTTATTGTCAGTTCTAGGCCAGAGGTGGTCAGCAAATCATAACCTACAAGCTAAGAATTGTTTTTACTTACCTTTTTGTTTGTTTTTGTTTTTCAAGACAGGGTTTCTTTGGATAGCCCTAGCTGTTCTGGAACTTGCTCTGCAGACCAGAGTGGCCTCCAAACTCAGAGATCCTTTTGCTTTTGCCTCCTGAGTGCTGGGATTAAAGGTGTGCACCATCATTGTCTGGCCCATTTACTAATAAAAACAAAACAAAACAACCTAGACATGGTCTAATCCCAAAGGGGCATCTAGACCATTTTCTCCCTTTTTAACTTCTAAAAATTAACGTCTATCTGGTATACAGTGTCTGTGGACAGCAGCCTCCTTGAGCATCCATGCGAACAGCCTGTTGCCTATTTGGTTATTCTAAGGGATCTTGAGGACAATTTTCTGGTGACTACTATCATCTCTGATCTCAATGTTGCTCCCAATTTAGGCTCCATACAGGGTGCCTTTGGGAAGCCTCAGGGTATGGTAGACAGGGTTCCTATCCATCCAAGGAATATGTGACGGAAGCCCTGTATAAAGCCAAGCTCAAGTTCCCTGGCCACCAGATCTATCTTAAAGTGGGGCTTCACTAAGTTTAATGCAGAATAAAGACATGGTAGCTGAGAAGCCGCTCATCTTTGATAGCTATAAGGTCAAATGTATCCCCAATTACGATCCCCTGGACAAGTGGTGGACCCTGTACTAAGGGCTGCCACTGTACTCTCCTATACCAATCATGTTCAGTAGTGTGTTTCATGTCTAGTCTAAAAAAACTACATGTGTTTAATTACTTATTTTGTGTGTGGCACATATTTAGAATTCAGTTCTCATCTTCTACCATAGGAGTTCTGGGGATAGAACTCAGGTTGTGAGGCTTGGTAGCAGGTACTTACTTACCTTTATTCATTGAACCTTATTTTCCTGAGACACAGTTCCTCTTGTAGCCCTGGCTGTCCTAGAACTTGCTCTGTGGACCAGGCTGGCCTTGAATTCAGAGATCCACTTGCTTCTGCCTTCTGAATGCTGCAATTTAAAGGCATGTGACACCACTGCCCAGTTACCCACTAAGTATTACTGGTGACCCTAAACTGGTGGTTCTTAACCTTCCTGATGCTGTGACTCTGTACTGGTTTCTCATGTGCTAACCTCCAACCATAAAGTTACTTTTGTTGCTACTTTATAAACATAATTTTGCAACTGTTATTAACTGCCATGTAAATGTGTTTTGTAATGGTCTGAGGTGACCTGTGTGAAAGGGCCATTTGACCCAAAGGAGTCACAACCCACAGGTTGAGATCCACTGTCCAAGACAAAAGAAAAAAATTATTTTACTCTTCTCCCAGTTTAAAGAAAATTGAAGTGCAGGGCTTCCTAGTTCTCAGAGGCAAGAGTGAAAAATTAACAGCAATAAGACTTAGAAGAACGACCTCATACTCTTGGTTAGATGCTTCAACAGTCATCTTCTCTGTCCTAATATTGGTACAAAAGAGGGGCCATGTCCTAGACGAGACACTTACTTTATATTGACAACATGAAGAATCTGAACTTTGTTTCTTTCAAGTTTCATGTGCTCTGCTTTTTTACGAGCTAAGATATAAACTTAGAAACTCCTAGCCTCTTATTGATAAATATCCCTGTGCTGATTTTGGTTTTGGATATTTTTCTCCACCAAGACAGTTTTTCTTTCTATAGTCCTGGCTGTCCTGGAACTCACTCTGTAGACCTCACTCAAACTCAGAGATCCACCTGCCTCTGCCTGTTGAGTTCTGGGATATACCACCACCTCCTGTTAGATTTTTTTTTTTTTTTTCTAAAGCAGCTCTCATGTGGCCCAGTTGAAATGGAACTTAAGGACTGCTTTTCTTACCTCCACCTCCCAGCTGTTACAACTGTTTATCAAGCTGTCTGGATGTTGTTGTTGTTGTTTTGGAGATGGGGGTCTCACTATGTAGCTATGACTGGTCTGGAACTTAAGAGTGTAGACCAGATTTGGGTGGCCTTGAATGTACAGAGATCCACCTGCCTCTGCCTCCTGAGTCCTGGGAATAAAGGGTGTGGCTCCAAACTCATCATCTTTCTGCTTCAGTCTTTGACTTCAGGTTTCTTCTGTAAAATAAGTTCACTAAACAATAATTATGTTGTCATACATGAGACTTTAGCTATGACAGGCTCCAATAAACAAAACAGTACATGGAATAATTTGGAGAAATGTTAACAATAAATTATTATTAATTAGATTTATTTTCTGGCAATAATTGGAAATATCCCA
>PVIH01011630.1:26108-68168 GCA_004025045.1 Sigmodon hispidus
TAGGTAGGGATCACGGCAACAGGAAGGTAGTCATGGCACTGGATCAGCAGCTGAGAGTTTACGTTAAGGATCAAGTATCCAAATGAAGAATTGGGGGCCATTCTCCTTAAAACCACCATATTAGCTATGTGTTCTTGAGCAGAATGGATGATATAGATGGAGGTGTGGATGTTGATAATTCTCTGATCCTGAGTCCTTGAGAGAAATGTTGCCATCACCTCCAACACACAGCCATGCATACTGCATATCCACAAACCCAGAGAAGAGTAACCATCCTTAATCTGAGATTACTTCCCAGCAATATGATCACTGATATCCGTTGACCATTTCAGAGGCTTTTTTCTATTATTACTGAAGAGAGCACAGCAGTGTGCAGGCAGACAGCATGCTGGAGGAGGTCCTACATGTTTATATGCAGGCAACAGGAAGTCTACTCATCCCTCAAATTTTTGCCATTTGAATTTTGTTTTTGAAAAAGCTGTAAGTTTAGTTGGCTTTCTAATCAACCAAATTTCTGCCATATTTAAATGTTCCTGTGTCATCAAAGAAGCTATTGATTCTGTAATAATTTTTGCATAGGTTGACGTTTTAAAAACTGTTTGAATTTTAATTGTCACGGTAGGCGTTATAGCAACAAACATTTGGGTTTTCACAGACATTATTTCCATTCTGGTGGGTAAGTTCAATGAAGGTCTCTGTGCCAATCCTGTGTCTCTCCTCCTCTCCGCAAAAGGCAGAGCTAAGAGGGTGAAATGAAAGAAGGGAAGAGAGAAGTTGACAGAGTGAGTGCAAGAAAGTTAGAAATGGGAGGAGGAGACAGAGGGAATAAGTTAAGGGGGAAAAAAAAAGACAGACCAGGGAGGAAAGGACAGCATGAAATGTGGAGGAGGCCAGTGACTATAAGGTGAAGGAACAAGAGTAATCAGAGGGCTAAATTGCCACCTTCCTTGTCTATCATTTAAATCTCTAGACACTGTCTGAAAAGCTTAGTTTCTCATAGTCTCTTTACTGAAATAATAACTGACTCCATCTGGACAATAAAGCTAATGTCCACCCTGGCCACTCAGTTCTAAAATAGGGATATGCACCCTTCCTCAGCCTTCTAGTCTTACCCACACAATTATACATTGGATGGGCATCATGTAAACTCACAATCTCTGAAATTTCATTTCCCAACATCCCAGAGACCGCCAGCACCTGTGCTGCTAACTCAGTTGATCAAATACTGCCACTTCCTAGTCAACAGTCAAATATCCAGGTTCCTTTCCCTTCTACTCCCATTCCACAAATGCCGTTATTTGCTCTCCTGTATGATTTTGATTAAACATTTACATAAACCATTAACTCCCTGGACCTCTACCCTCTCTGTTGTACTTACCTTGAAAACTCAACCCTAAAAGAACACAACCATCTGCTTTCTCTGCCTACACAGGTACAATTAAGCATCTTCAGCTAACTAAAGTCCATGGTCTCAGACCCCAAGTGAGCTTTTTTGGGAAACACCACATTCTCCAGATTTTCCTACTTGTCAACAAAAGTTTGAAAAAAAAAAAAAAAAAAGAGGCATTTCTGTGTTAAACATTAACAATGCTAACTGATCAGAACGTCACTCATTTTAGAGAACTAAAATGCTCCAGGTCCAGAACCAAACTCAGTCTTAGTCCCTAAATGGCCACTTACTGTTCACCTCTGTGTGTGACCTAACATTATTGTGATTATTAGGTAAGTCCTTCTGTAATGTACAAACAGAACCCTAGTTTCCAAACTCAAAGGCTAAGAATGCCATCATATAGCATCTGAGGCCAATAGCAGAAACTATCAGCTTTGATATAAACCGTTTCAAATAATTTATCTGAAAAAAGCCTTGGTTTATAACTTTGTTCTGTTACTATAAAAAGCCCATGAAAATGCTACCACTGTCTCCAACTTTCAAAGGTTTGTGTTCATCCAGGCTGTTTTTAAGACTCTGTTAAGATTTTACCCTAAAGGCCGGGATCAGGGTAACAGGGCCATGCTTAAAGGCTTTCACTGCGGCTAGAATATTATCTAAATGCTTTTCCATAACCGACTCACTCTCCATTTACCACTTTTCATTTCCCTACCGAGCCCTAACCATTCCGCATGCCCTTCTCTCTTAGTGGGCCACTGCATCCTAATCTCTGCTCTTCCCAACCCTCAAGTCTTGGTTCCAAGGTCACCTCTTCAGAGGCCTTCTCTGCAGACCTCAATAAACTGATCTTGTTTTTCCCTTGATTTCCTTCCCAACAGTGCGGTTGTTTCTATTGATTCCTGTGTCTGCCTATTCAGTTCAGCCACTTCTCGTGGGAAAGGGAGCTCCGGGCGACAGAACGACCAATCTGGATAAGGATCCACTCACCCTCTAATACTAAAAAGACCCGGTCCCTTGCCACGTTAAGAACGATCGGAACCGCAAGCGGAAGCTGGCACCTAGTAGGAGGTCCCGCCCCTTCCGGTCGCGGCGGCCCGCAGCTGGCGGCGGGGCCCGGCACCCGTTCAGCCCGCCCCCTCTCCGCCGCCCCGTCCGCCCCGCCCGCCCCGCCGCGCCGGCCGCTGTCAGAGGCGCGGTGTATGCTGAACAGCTGTCGTAGTCGGCTGCTGCACGTCCTGGTCCCGAGCTTCCTGCCGCTGACCCGTGGACTGCGGCTCTGTCCTGGCCACCTCATGAAGCCGTTGGTCGTGTTCGTTTTGGGCGGGCCCGGTGCGGGCAAGGGGACCCAGTGTGCGCGCATTGTAGAGGTGAGGCCGTGCGGGGGTGCTACGGAGAGCTCTGGGACTGAGCGGGCCCGGGTCAGCGGGAGCTGCCGCGTTGGCTGCCGCGCCCCCCGCCGTGAGCGGCGGACTACGAATCCCGACGGCCACCGCGCTCCCGGGCCGAGGGGCGTCGAGTCTGCGGACGCGCGTTGCGTTGTCCGCTTTGTTCCCGCGCGCCCTTGCTTCCGCTCCCGGGAGCAGGGTCTTCTAGCGCCGTCCCAGGCTGTCAGTCCTCCGGGAACCCCACCCGGATCTTGTGGTAGTTAAAGTGCCGGAACCGTGTGAGCCTAGGTGCTAACCTTTGGCCCAGCTGCCAACTCATGCTTTTCCTTGGGCGAGTGAGTCACTAGCTCTCTCTGAACCTCACTTGTCTAATGAAATATGAAACTCTGCTCTTATGTTTAACTGAGAAAGTAAGACACCACCCAACTCTAAAATCCTCTAATTACAAAAAAAAAAAAAAAAATTGCTTGCTTTAGGGCTGGAGAGATGGCTCCTTGCGTTAAGACACTTGCCGCAAAGTTCCATCCCAGAGACCCACATGGAAGGAAAGCACCAACGCTGGCTAGTTGTTTCTTTTGATTTCCACACTTGAGCTGTAGCTGAGTGTTTGCCCACACAAATAAATAAATGCAGTGAAAAGATTTGACATAAGTTTACCAGTTTTCTTCTCTTAACATTTGAGGTTGGAGTGGCATGTACACGGAAAGAGGCAAAGATTCAATCGGGTATGAGTTCATACCACCTTTTTCTAGCACCTGTGAGCTGTAATGAATTCAGTGAGGAAGGCTTAATGGACAGTCCTGAGCAATATTTTAAAGGGAAACAAGACAATTAGGCGAAAGGCAACACTCAACGTTCACCATTGAATGCTTGGTAAAAATTTTTGACCCAGAACTTGATAATTTCCTCTTTACCTATTATTGGTTTTGGCTTTTTTTTTTTCGGGTTCATAATCCAACTCTTGTTCTATACTCTTTAAGGAACACTAACAAGTAAACAGAAAGTGTTCTAAAAGTTATGGGTTCTACAGTTGGGTTTATAATTAGAGGCAACTTTTTTTTTTTTTTTTTCTGGAGCTGAGGACCGAACCCATGGCCTTGGACTTGCTGGGCAAACATTCTTTACTGAGCTAAATTCCCAACCCCTACAGGTGACTTTTGAAAACCAGTTCAGTCACAAAGTGCATAGCATTTTTCTCATTTTCATTTCTGTTGGCTTTCACTTTATAAAAGCGAAATGACAATTCAATGGTTTCAGGCTTATTTTATATGTAAAATTATTAAGATATCAATGGTGTGGTAAGGGAAGGAGCAGGAACTTTATAGTCAAAGTTCGAGGCTTGACTCTGCTATTGTGTTTCTAGCCCCAGAGAAGTTACTTTTAGTTTGAGTTCCTTTGTAAGAAGGGAGAAAATAGAATCTGTTTTGTATTTTTAACTACTAAATGAGGTTGACACCTGGCACATAGATGCAAATGTCTTCTTTAAGCTTCCTGGTTTTATTATATTGGTCATTTAATTTTAGAGGGCAACAGGCTTATTTAATGTACTGCAAGGGCAGCAAGCTGGGCAGTAATAATATCTGAAGCTGGTAATTTTTATTTTGAGGATGTGTTACTTTTTTAAAACTTATGACTTTCATTTTTGATTGCACCCAGATACTTTGTTTCTGAATTTATAATGTGTCCTTAAACATCTACACTCAACCTAACAGTACCCCTGTTACTCCACTGGATTCAAAAGCTCTATGTTCAGTAACTAGTATTTCTATTTCATGAATTCTATTGATAGCTGTAATACTTAAACCTGCTCATTATCGTCCATGATGAGATATATTTTTTTCGAGAGCTATTTTACTTACCGTTTAAGACTTTGGCAGTTATATGAGCTGTGAGTTGTTTGTTTTGTCTTTTGTTAATTTTTTTGGTTGCACTGACAGTGGTCCCAAGTCTCAAACATGAAAGACATACACTCTACTACAGAGCGTCTTTGTACTTCTTAAGGTTCTCAGTAAGTTATCCCTGAACTTACTCTGCAACCAAGGCAGGCTTTAAACCTGTTATCCTCCTGACTCAACTTGATAAATAGCTGTGATTACAGGCCTGTTCCACCAAGCTGTCTAGAATAAACTGTTTTGAAATGTTTGCTGTTGATTCTAGTTGCCATAAACATTCAACTAATAATCTGCCAATTTCAAATATATAATTTAAAAGTCACTATTCCTTAGCTGGTTAAATAAACACTGTTTTTTTTTTCTCTGTGAGTCTGCATTTTGGCTCAATATTTCATAATGCAAGCAGCTATGAACTTAATCCTCAAAGATGGCAAGTTTTAAAATTAATATTTTTCTGTAGGGAAAAAGTTATATAACCCAATGCTAAATTCTTCAACTGTCATGCCAATGCAAATTTAATTCACAGGATATCTAAATGTAGTTGATTATAGAATTGTTTAGAGAGAAGTTATTTTGGTTTCTGATTCAGGTTGTCAGAAATTGTGTTGTATTGTTTGTTTATTTTGAGGTGTGGTCTCCAAGGCTGGCTTCAAACACTTTTCTGCCTCAGCCTTCCAAGTGCTAGGATTACTGATGTGTGCTGTCAGAAGTACACCTTGGATTCCTGGATTCAGAACCTGAGGGTATCTTGCCCTCAGATCCCGGAATACTGGAATTAGGTAAGGGAGTGTGGTGGAGGGAAGCTGGTACTTTGTTCCGACTATATTAGTTGTTAGATGGGCAGGAAAGGGCAGATCTGATGGAGAACCTTTTAAGGTATCTCCTAATTGAAGAGAAATTTTGAGGGAGCTTTGGGAATTGACTTTACTCATTTATTTGTAATGGTCTTTTTCAGTTTAATTTTTTTCTAATTAATTATTTCTAAATCTGTGTCTCTTGAACTATTTTTTTAATTAGCCATTTCTAAGTCAGTGTAATACTTTTATTTGAATTAAATACTCAGTGGAATTATTATATAATGATGCATTTCTAAAACTAAGGGATGCTGGATCATTTTAAAATTTTTTCTACTTATTTGTACATATATATGTGTGCACATGCTATGGCACATGTGTGGAGGGCAGAGAACAACTTTGTGGAGTTGCTTCTTTCCTTTTATGTTAGCTTAAGGATAGAATAAGGTCATCAGGCCTCACTTGTGAATTTTTAAACAGTAAGCTTTATATTTGTTTTGGTCCAAAATAAATTAAAATTCTATAACCTAAACTTATCTTTGAAAATAACATCCACAATTTTGCATGAATTTCTTGGAAATGATATTTAATTTCTCTTTCAAAAATTATGAGCATTTTGTTTACACAAGTAATGAGCAAAATATATACATATTTATCATATGTCATATCTTCCTTAAGAGCATCTTTTAAATGAATGACTCATACTGTGCTTAGAAAAGTTTTTAATGAGATTGAATTTAAGCATACAGAAATCAGAAACTTGATTTTATTTATCTTTTTGTCTCTGTTGTTGAGCACTGTATCTAGCATATAGTAGTTACATTTTGAATAAATATTGGTGACAGATATTAATGTATCCTGAAGCTGTATACATTTTAAAACTTTGGTCCCTAGGGGGCACCCAAGTCGCTTTTTGGACTTCACTATGAATGGTACCAATCTCTGAGATGCTTTTGTTTACTCTGAGTGAATGAATGGTAAGTATGCTGAGCAGAATTTTAAAAGCTTTTAATTTCAAAATCCGGAACTCATCGTCTACACTCAGAAGGAATTAGATAGAAAAAATCTGATAGACTTTAACGTCTGGTCTTTTAAGGATAGAACTTTTTTTTCTTGGCAGGGTATAAAGATTTTTTTTTTAAAACAATTTAAAAGCTTTAAAGAATCTATAAAAGATACGGTCTACAAAATTCTTGCCTCTTGGAAATAGGAGATGGATCTGCAGTTGAAAGCACTGGCTGCGGGCTGGAGAGATGGCTCAGAAGTTAAGAGCACTGACTGTTCTTCCAGAGGCCCTGAGTTCAATTCCCATAAACAACCTGGTGGCTCACAACCATTTATGATAACATCTGGTACCCTCTTCTGTACACTGTATTTATAATAAATAAAAAAAAAATCTTTTTTTTTTTTTTTTTTTAAAAAAAAAGCACTGGCTGTTTTCCAGAGGACCAAGTCAGATTACAGTATCCACATGGTTCCTAACACCATCTGTAACTCCAGTTCCAGTGGTTCGACTCCTCTTTTGACTTCCTCAGGACAAGTACCAGGCATGCATATGATATACATACATGCAGGCAAAACATCCATGTGAATTTAGAAAGCAACAAAACTTAATTCTGTTGAAGAACCACTTTCTTTAAGGGTGCTTGTAATATAGAGTTTTTAATGTTGATATTTTAGAAGAGGTGAGAAGAGCTTCAGATTATCTACTATACTTTTTTTTTTGTCTTTTTTAAGTTGCAGAGGTAACATGTCTGTTTAGACAAGTCAGTTTCTTCTCTTTCAATATTCTTTAAAAAGTTATTTCCTGTTCTAATTCTATGTGTATGATGAATGTTTGGCTACATGCATGTATGTATAGTACATACATGCCTGCTGCCTTTGAGCCCAGAAGAATGTCATCTCTTCTGGAACTAGAGTTATAGACAGTTGTAAGCTGCTCTGTGGGTGCTGGAACCAAACTAGGGCCATCTACAAGAACAGCAAATGAGCCGAGTCATCCCTTCAGGCTTCTTTTTCTCAATATCACAAAATCCACAAACTTAAAAATTTTGCTTCTAATAATATTATTCACTTTTTTCAAACTAAATTATGTTTATTCTTTGAGTGCTTTTCCTATATATTTAATAGGTTTATATTTGTAGCTATAGAATATTCTGGATATTGTCATAGCATAGTTGTACTGTCTCACTTGGTGGCTACTTAGGACAGTTTTCTAGGGGTGGTTTTGCTGTTAATTGTTTCAGTGAGCTTTCTTGTAAATATAACTTTGCATATGGATATTTTGTCTATAGGATTCTTAAAAGTTGATTGCTTCAGAGTATGTGCATTTTATTTAATTGAAAATTAATTATGACTACTTGGGAAAAACATTTGATTTTCCAGAGGAACAGAGCTATTAAGAGATAGATACCGATATAAACATATAAAAGTGTTTTTATTTGGGAAACTATCTCAAAATTATAAAGGCTGAGAAACTGAATGATGATAGGCCGTATGTAAGCAGGAAAATCAGAGAAGCTGGTGGTATAATTTTGGAATCTGAAGACCAGATAACTTTAAGTTTTCTAGGAGAGTGATTTTTCTCTGCCTTTCGTTCTAACAGATGTTATATAAGTAAGACTGGATAGTGGAATGATAACCGATAATCTATTTTCTATCCTGTTCTATTTTCCTGTATTTTAATACCATAAAGGCACCCTCCTGCTTTCATACCCCCTCCTCCATTATTGGTGTGCTGACAAGTCTGGCTCTAATAGTAACTTCAAACAAAACAACTAGAATTAGTCTCTGCCCCAGTCTGCCCTAGCTCTATCTTCCTTCAGTACTAGTTATTTCTTCATCCTCCTTCTCTTTGAAATTGTCTTGATTTACTCTCTTTGGGTTAAAGTTTTGTGGACCATATTTGGTTAATCTAGACATACCCTAATTCAAGTGTTATTAGAACTGTGATTGTGGAAGACCTCAAAGTCACACACAAGTACTGTGTCATAACAGCAGGTTTAGAATGGAAATCAGATCATTTCTTTAAAAAAAATCACTTCAGGGGCTTTGCTGAGCGTTAAGAATGCTGGCTGCTCTTGCAGAGGACTTGGGGTCCATTCCCAGCACCCATGTGAGCCTCATAGCCATCTGTATGTAAGCCATCTGCAGGGCATCAGGTGCCTTCTGGTGGGTAGCAGGCACAGACTTGGTGCACATATATACATACATGCTGGCAGCTACTGATACAAATGAAATAAAAATTAATGAACTTATTTTATTGATTTGGTTTTTTAAAAATTTATTTATGTCTATTTTATGTACATTGGTGTTTTGCCATGAGTGTCAGTCAGGTCAACTGAAACTTGAGTTATAGACAGTTGTGACCTACATCTGGGTGCTGGGAATTGAACCCATGTCCTCTGGAAGAACAGTCAGTGCTCTTAATCACTGAGCCATCTCTCCAGCCCCAGAACTTTTTTTAAAAGGAAAAGAAATCACTCTAGAAATCTCTCTCTTGATGGGGGGGGGCACAAGCTAACATAAATAAGATTGCTAGCCTTCCTTCCTTAGCTTAACAAAGGCTAGCTGTCTTATGTTATGTTCCAGGTCTTGTTACTTTTGAGCTAATACTTAGCTCAGCTGCTACATGAAAGTGTTATTTGCTGTAACATTTCAGTTGCTTTAACTTGTCAAATCAAGAACATTTTTACAGACTAAACATGATAAGAGCATTTAAAGTTAATAGAGAGCAGGTGTGGCCTGGAAAACCCTGCTGACAGTTGTGTTCCGCTTGATGGATAAAGTTAACAGGACATCAGTTGGATAAAAGAGAAAGCACTATAACTTACTGCTCCCAGAGGCTGACACTTTGAGGGGCAGGTCCTGTGACACATGCATTTTTTTTAAAGCTAGTCTGAATGTTTTGCTTTTTTATATAAAGTTTGATATTAATTTCAAAAAACAGTAAAAAGAAAAAATAATAATAAAAAAGAAAAGTGAGTGTTTAAACCCACAGGATCTATCTGTATGGTTTAGGGTGATAATATGAATTTCCATTTTCATGCTGCTAGGAGCATAAAGGCACTTAGAAGATATTTTGATCCTGTAATTGACTTAATGGCTAATTTAGGTTATCAGATGGTAGAAGATTGTCTTTATTGTTTATTTAATGTCTGTTGGGCAATACAAGTAGAAGTGACTGTGTTTCAGGAGCAATGAGGTTGGCCAGAGTCTGGCAGGATCAAGATGGGTCATATACACCTGCTTCTTTGTGTGTGTGTGTGTGTGTGTGTGTGTGTGTGTGTGTGTGTGTGTGTGAGAGAGAGAGAGAGAGAGAGAGAGAGAGAGAGAGAGAGAGAGAGAGAGAGAGAGAAGTTCTTGGGTTCATCCCTCTGTCACACATCCCTATTGACTTTGAGTCTCTTTTTAAACATGCACAGCAGATTCTGTGGTTCCTGAGGGCATAGCAGCTCATCCCTTCTTAGCAAATAAGTAGCATGAGCAAGAAACAAAACTTCATTATTTTATCAGTGGAGTTTGAGGGATTGCCAACTAATAACCTAGCCAAACTTGAGCAGTTCATATGCACAGCTTGGCAACTGAGAGGTATTCACCTTCTTTCAGACAATTCTTTGCTAAGGGCGTAACTGTATTAATACAGAGTGTATATTGGACTTACCTGTGCATTACAGGTATGAGTACAGTGCTAATGATGAGGAAGCAAACTTTGGAAAAGTAAGATGTGAAATGGAGTTTTAGAACAATCCCTGAATTAACTGAGGTTAATTCATCCTTGATCCTTTTCCTGTATCTGGGAACTCATTGTTTAGTGCTAAAATCACCATTAGCACTTGTTCCAAAATTATCAAAGCACGAGAATGATATAATTTTCATAAACTCCAATTTCATATATGGAAGCTTTCGTCTTGGGATTTCTCTCAAAGTCAATATCTTTCTCTCCTTCTATCAACTCCCACTCAGGCTATGGAAGCTTGAAGGATAAGGACTGCATGTCTGCATGGTATTCCTTACTGAGGTCCATTAAGGAATAATGCTCAGTGGAGGTCAGAAGATCTGGATCACATTTTCTCTCTATTAACTAGGAAGTCAGCACATCTCAGGTTCCCCTGTGACTGGATATGGACTGTTGTGAGTTGCCATGTGAGTGCTGGGAATAAAACTGGGTCCTCTGAAAGAGCAGCCAGTGTTCTTAACCACTGAGCCATCTTACCATTGCTGCACTTAAAATTGATAAAATATAATCTCATCCTGTGGATTGTCTTTTATTTATTTATTTATTTATTTATTTATTTATTTATTTATTTATTTATCTTTGGTAATATCCTTGGAAGAAAAACGTTTTAATGACTAGGCAATAAATCTTGAATGTTTGAGCATATGGTGTGCTTTTTCCTGCTTGTGATGCATGCGTTAAAAACTTGGTAAGTTAGTCCAAGACTACAAAGGAGATAATAACTGATAAGTGTTTTGTTGGAGTTGGGGACAGATGGAGAAGGGATGATATAGATAGAAAAGAAAAGGGGGAAGAGTAGGTTCAAGTTAGTTACATCAGATCAGTTTCCATTTTGCAAATGGTTTCCAGAGATCTTTTCAGTCTGTAATCATGGCAGGAAAGGACATTTTTAAGAAATAATTTTCTATGAGTTTATCACATTTTAGGACATTTTCCTTGATGATGTGAGACTCCAATCAAAAACCCATTTACTCTGCAATATGAAAGTAGATATAGTTATTTATAGTCAACATTAGATCCTAGGTTAGATTAGGATTCATTGTGTTGTAATCAAAAACACATAATCCTGGGCTGGGCATGGTGGTGCACATCTTTAATCCCACCATTCCAGAGACAGAGGCAGGTAGATCTCTGAGTTCAGGCTAGCCTGGCCTACATAGAGTTCCAGCACAATCAAGGCTGCACAGTGAGACCCTTTCAAAACAAAACATATATTCCTAGATTAACTTGAGTTTTAGAATGAGTAAAACATTTATGAAGGTGTATTTTACACTAAAATATATTATGTACAGTTTCTCAAAGCCAAATGACTTTCCTCATACCTTCTGGTAAGAGAGGTTTTGAACGAAAAATGAAGGTGATTCTTTACTGTTGTTATTGAGAAAGGTCACTTAGCACAATACAGTTCTGATAGGTCATTTTGGAGCTTAAGGTGGTGTGAGTATGTTGTCCACTCCATACACATGGTATTTCTCAAACGTTTTGTTTATAATTTTGAACTCTAGTGTCTGGAGTCAGGCTTCATTGGATATGTTTCCTTTTAAACCTTTGGGTAATTTCATGAATTCAAAATTTTCATCTGTTTCTGGGCTGTAAAACTGGACTGTTTTCTGTCTCTGTCTGTAACTCTTGACTCCATGCCCATGTGGTGTGTTCCTGTGTGGCTGTATTGTACTTTGGTTTCTCCTTTGTTTATTGGATGGATCACTTTTCAGAGAAAATTTTATCTAAACATTTGAGTTGATTTTTGGTTTGGGGGGAAGTTCACGGAGACCTTTCTCTATTGCTGTTATTTTCTTTTCTTTTAAGATGAATTTTTTTTTAATTTTAAGTGTATGTTTTGCCTGCATTTATGCATGTGTGCCATGTGCATGCCTGGTGCCTGTGGAGGTCAGAAAAGGATGTCAGATCCCCTGATACTGGAGTTAAATGAGCCACCATGTGGGTACTAGAATCTGAGCCTGGGTCCTCTACAAGAGCTGACAGTACTCTTAACCACTGAGCCATCTTTCCAGCTCTGAAGCTGTCATTTTCTAAATGACTGGTTTTAACATTTGAAGTAAGTTTTAATTGTGCAGGTTCAGTTTTCTTTTCTCTGGAAATCAGGTGGTGTTTGGGGAGGTACCATTGAACACTAATGTACAGCTGTTAGACTGTTAACCTTTAAAAGTATTTATTTTATTGTGTATGTGTATGGTATATGGAAGCCAAAGTACCATTTGTAGGAGTTGGTTCTTTCATAGTTCATGCTGTGCTAGGGAATGAATGCAGGTCTCCAGGGTTGGTGGCAAGTGTCTTTACTGCTGAGCCATCTCACCAGCCTGGAAGATGAGTTGTTGAATCAAAAGATAGACAAACTGAAACTTAGACCTACTGACCACTCACTCTCTGTAAAGGTTGAACACTTGTACAAAATATATTGATATTAGTGTCCCTGTGTTCTTGCCATTGCTGCTTTTTAAAATACATGAACCATTCTGATGGGTAGAAACTGGAATCATTTTGCCTTAATTTGCATTTTCAAGATTACTAGTGATGTGGAGGGTTTTTTTGTTTGTTTGTTTGTTTTGTTTTGTTTTTGTTTGAGGGTTTTTTTTTGTTTTTTGTTTTTATTCTTGGAACTCACTATGTATACGAGGCCAGCCTCAAATTTGCTGAGACCCACCTGCCTCTGCCCCCAGAGTGCGGAGATTAAAGGCCTGGGCCACCACTTGGCTCTGTTGTTTTTTTTTTTTTTTTTTTTTTTTTTTTTTTTTTTTTTTTTTTTTTTTTTTTTTTTTTTTTTTTTTTTTTTTTTTTTTTTTTTTTTTTTTTTTTTTTTTTTTTTTTTTTTTTTTTTTGCCTTGGTGTTTGCCTAGAACTGGAACTACAGACAGTTGTTAGCTGCCATGTGGGTGCTGGGAATCAAACCCGGGTCCTCTGGAAGAGCAGACAGTGCTCTTAACCGCTGAGCCATCTCTCCAGCCTCCTGTTGTTGTTTTTTTAACTATTTTATAAATAGTTTGTTTTTATGCTCTCTCCCACCCCCAAAGACCGAGGTTGATCTCCAGTCCTGGGCTCCTGTCTATAAGTAAATGGGACTTTACCAGATTGTCTAATTTAATTTAACACTAGTTTTCCTTTATATACATTGTATTTAGTGTTCTGTATAGTGAACATACCTTGTATATAAAAGTAGTTTCTTATAAACTGTTGCCTATCTTTCTTTTTTTTTTTTTTTTGAGTTAGGGCCTCACTTTTTAGCCAAGGCTGACTTTGAGTCTACTAGGTAGCACAGGTTGGTCTTAAACTCAAGGTTTGCTTTCGCCTCCTTAGGGGTCTGGGATTATAGTAATAAGCCAACAGCAAACCAGACATTTAGCTTTTCTGAGACACAGTCTTGCTATGTATATGTAGCCCAGGCTGGCCTCAAACTTTTGATCTTTCTGTTTTAGTTTCTTGAGTGCTGAGATCACAGGCAATCATAAGCCACACCATCCCCACAACTCATTTATGGTTTTGAAGCCTTGCTTGGTTCAAAAGTTTAAACAAACTATAGCCTTTTAACTTTGCTTAGCAACACCTGTCCATATGTTAGATATTGACTATCACTTACTGAATTCCCATTTTATACTTGGGCCTGTTACTGTGTTCTGCCTCAGGACTGCATTGTTATGCCTATTTTATATACCAGTAACACGCTATTTTTGTTATGGTAGTGTTGTAATATTTTATTTTATATAGTTAAGTAAGTCCTCATTTGTAGTTGTCAATATTATTTTCAATTTTGAATATTTTACTCATGTTTATTTCTGGTAAACTTGACAATAAATTCACCAAATTTTCTTTTTCAAAAGCAAACAAACATGGTTGATGTGTAACTAGTTCAGTCAGTCGCAGAGCCCCATGTCTACCATGTTCAGGGGCTTTATATTAATATATATTTTATATCTTATTTATGTGTGTGTGTTATCAAATATTTCAGTAGGAATCTTTCCTAGGATACAGAATGTTTTCTTTCTTAGTCTCTAAAAATCTCACGCATGTATACAATGTATCTGACTCCCTCCTTTAAACTTCCTGGGGTATTCCCCCAACACATCAATTTCCCAACTGTGTCCTGCATCCCCACTGCATATACTTGATGCTGCCCATATAGACATGAATGTGTGGTCATCCACTGGAGAATGCTTCCTTCTATGATTTTGCTTTTATTTATGCTATAAATTTAGTGTTTTGTTTCTTTATGTAATTCTTTTGTCTGTGTGTGGCTTATTGAAACAGGGTTTTTCTGTGTATCCTTGGCTGTTCTGAAACTTGCTCTATAGACCTGGATGACCTTGAACTCACAGAGATCTGCCTGCCTCTGCCTTGAACTCAGAGAGACTTACTACCCAGTTCTGTTTTTGAAGTGCTAGGATTAAAGGGGTATACCACTATGTCTAGCATGAAGTGGTTTTTGTTTGTTTGTTTGTTTAATAATGAATAGTTTGCTTTGCTCGGTTGCTTTAAAGCTATATTTGTAGCTTAGATTGTGTAGTTTTCCTTTTGTGAAAGGAGAGGCCCGGCAGCATTTCAGTGGCACTTTCTAGATCCTGCATTAACAGGAAGAGGAGGTGCTTGGCATTTGAATCTTTCTGCTTTCAAGGTTCTTGGGTTTATACATCCTTTGTGCTGTGAACTTGACTTTTTCCTTTTCCTTTCTCCTTTAAGACAGAGTTTTACATTGCTAAGACTGTTCAAATTTCTCTTTCCTGCTTGTGTCTGCTATTTCCTGGGTGCTGAGATTGCAGGTGTATACCAACTCTCCTAATTTTTTTTAAATTTTTTTTATGGTTTATAGAACCACATTATTTAAATTTTAGATTTTAATTGTTGGGGGGGTTATTAAGGACCCACAGCGTTTCACAAGAACATCCTAGCATTAACTAAAGTTTGAAAAGAAAGAAAGGCAGTTGCTAAAAAGTGAAATTTTTTTAATCAAAATGTGTAGTGGTTTGAATGACAGTGGCCTCCAAAAACTTATGTGTTTGAATGTCTGGTTCCTAGTTGGTGGACTGCTTAGGGAAGGATTAGGAGGTGTGAACTTGAAGGAGGCGTGTCATCAGGGGTGGCTTTGAAGTTCCACCTCAAGTTGTAAGCTGTCAGCTACTGCTCCAGTGCCATGCCTCTCTGCTTCCTGCCTTGATTCTGGACTAAGCCTCTGAAACTGTAAACAAGCCCTCAATTGAATGTTTTCTCAGTCATGGTGTTTCTTCACAGCAGTACAACAGGGACTAAGCCACAGGGGTTTGAGTGGATACCATAAATTGACATCTGCCTGCTTATGGTAAAAGAGAATGCTATTTAGTTCTTACTGACACCATGATGCCTTTTCATTCCTCTGAACCTCTTGCTTGATTCATGAATGTTGCTTTTCAATTAATTTTTGTTGTTGTTGTTGTTGTTATTATTTTTAATACAGTGTCTTGCAGTGTATCCAGGCTGACTTTAAACTTGTAATGGTTCTTCTGTCTCTGCCTCCTGAACACTGAGATTATAAATGTAAGTCCCTCCATATCCAACTATGTTTTTTTTTTATATTTATTTATTTTTGTCTGTGTATTTGCACATGCTTGTCTGCCTGTGCAGTGATGCACACATGAGATCAGAGGACCTCAGCTTGAGGTGGTTGGTTCTTTCCTTTCACCTTGTAGACCCTCAGATCAAACTCAGGTCTTCAAGATTGATGACCAGCGTCTTTACCCACAGAGCCAAGTCGTGAACTTACCTCATGTTTGCTTCTTTTGAGACAAAATTTCATGTATCTTAGACTGGCCTCAAAGTTGTTAGCAGCTGAGGATGACCTTGAATTTATGATTCTTCTGTCTCTGCCTTCTGAGTGTTGTGTTTAGAGGCCTGTATTACAGGGTGATCTATAGTGAATGTAGAGCTTCACACATGGTAGACGAGCACTCTGCCAACTGAGCTGTACCCTCATTCCATACCTGGCTTTTCATTTTTTAAAAAACATATTTAATTGATTAAAGATATTTATGTGTATGGATGTTTTACCTGCATGTTATGTGTGTGTACCACATTCATGCAGTGTCTATGGAGTCAGGAAGTGGGTTATCAGACCCTTTGGAGCTGGAGTCAGGCAGTTGTGAGCCTCTGTGGTTGGCTGGGAATTGAACCCAGGTTTTTTGCAAGAGCAGCAAGTGCTCTTAATGGCTGACACATCTCTCCAGCCTCCTTTTCAGTTTCTTAAAGAGGAAAAAATTAAAGCTTAGACAGATATCTCAATAAACTGGGTTTGATTATTTAGTTATATTTCAATACATTGCGTTTGATTATTTAGTTATCACTAAAAAACTATCTTAGTTGAGCAATAGCTTATAATTACAGTCCTTGTCATTTATAGGATTTATAAGCTGATGTGCTTATGAATGTACCTGTGAGAACCACTGGGATTTAACTGCTAGAAAAATCACAGAGAATGTGAGAAAAAAAAATGGCTAAAGCTGGAAATATTTATTCTTGCTTTCCTTCAAGTTGGCATCATTGACTTATTGACAACAGAATGCTTTGAAAGTTATGCCTTTTAAAGCCTAGTTGTTATTAAAATGCATGGTAACCAGTATGTGAGTGACAGTTACTTTGCTGCTGTAAGAGGATGGCTTCAGCAAAATTCATATCAAGAATACAGTAGAAAAATGAACCTGGTAAATAGCAAAAATAGAATATCCATGAAAAAGTGAAGCATGGACCCACAGGGTTGACATGGCTGTGCTGAGTTATATTTCTTATTTACTTTGACTTTGTAGGTAATGTTATTTGTTCTTCAGACAAACTATTAACTTGTCTTACATTGGTTGCTGGAGTACTTATTGCTTTTCTATAGAATCTTAGTTTGGTTTCTAGCACCCATGTTGGCTGGCTGGCCTATAACCAGCTACAGAGGATCCAACACTCTTCTGGGCTTTGCAGGCACAACACTCAAACACACAAACCTATACTCACACATACATACACACAAAATTTAAAAATAGAAATAAAATCTAAAACATTTGCTTTTACAAATACCATTTATATGCATATTATATGTCTCTATAGCCCTGATTTTTAACCACTTTTCTTTTTTTCAAAAAAATGATATAATGTAATTCTATTTTAAGACAATATAAATCTTGCCAGTTTGGGTTCTCCAATGTCAGGAAACAGTGAGTATCTTAATGTAAATCACTAGCCAGGTTTCTGAATGTGTATGGTTCACACTGAAGCATTACAGAGCACTCTGTATCAGTGGTGGTGTCCCTGAGCACTGGCATCATTGGCACTGGTTGTCTCTGCGTTTGCTCAGTGTTACCATCCCTCGAGCAGAGGCTTCCAAGTGAAAGCCAAAATAAACAGTGGGAGATGAAGCTGCTGTAAAGTTCTCTGGACAGTCATTGGAAAATGCTTTTTGAAAATTGTACATAGTAAGTGGGAAAGTAGGTAAAATTTTATTTTTCATAAAGTCCTTTTTGTACTTTAAGACATTTGCTTGTATTCTGGGTGAGGCAACCAGTATGGAAGTAATTGAACATTTTTATATTTCTGTTTTCTGTGAATGGGAATTTTTTTAAACCAATTACAATTTTAACACTTCTAATAATTTTTTTCCAGAAATACTTAAGAGACAGAAACATGATGATACTATGTTTTTAATTTATTTTCATCCAACTTTATATCCAAATTTAGTCAGTAAATACCCTGTTTAGAGTTTATTTTCTTTTGCTGACAGCATTATTGCTATTTTACTGTTTAGTGAGCAAGAACAAATTTAGCCAACATTTTTGGGAAATGGAATGGGAATAAAGATGCATTGGAAATAAAGATGTATTAGAAAGCTCATTTATAGCCTTGGTCATTTGGAGATTTTTTTTTTTAAGATCTATCTATCTATTTATTTATTTATTATGTATACATTGTTCTGCTTGCAAGCCAGAAGAAGGCACCAGATCTCATTATAGATGGTTGTGAGCCACCATGTGGTTGCTGGGAATTGAACTCAGGACCTCTGGAAGAGAAGCCTGAGCTCTCCGGCGCCCCCACTGCTCTTCCCCTCCCCCCCAGTGGCCTTAAGCACAGTGTTCTCCTACCTCAGTTTCCTGAGTAGTTAGAACTACAGATACATACTACGACACTGACACTTTAAAAGTGGGGTGATGGTGTGGTCTGCTTCATACCCAATCTTTATTTAAGTTGCATATATGCAAGATAAAAACTTATTGAAAGCATCTTTAAGATTTGGAGTGAGATATGTTATATGAATACATATTGAATATGAGTATCCTAATATTTGAGAATGGTTTATGTCATACTTTTGGTTTAATAGAAGTAGACCATACATTATTATGGGGAAGCTTTTTATTATTCAGGATCTTCAGTTAAGACTGTTGGTTCCTACTGCACTCAGTTTAGTACCCTCATGCCTTCTGAGACTTAGTTAACTGTCACTCTCTCTTGACTTAGTATCTCATTAAGAGTCTTTTGTCATTGCCATAGTACTATATTGTTGATATTTCTTAGATAATCATACTTATTGTCTCATCTAAGCCCCTTGCTTTTTTTTTGTTTGTTTTTTAGTAAAACCTTTAATGTGTGTGTATATTTGTGAATTACATTATAGTTTCAGTCACAAGGCCACATGTACAACTTAGTCTCAGAAGATCATATCACCTAAAGGTATTACAGTCATTTTGGTTTTTGTAGATATACTTCATGGTGTTAACTCAGCAACATTTCTGTTCTATGCTTGTCCTTATATCATGTGCCATGTAATGATGGAGATATGCACCACAAGGCAATTTTATTCAAACATTATAAGATTATTTGAACTTGCACAGGCCCACATGATATACAGGTTAAGTACTTGATGTGTTCCCTTGCTGCAGTAAAGGTAAACACAAAATGCATGAGATATATGAGTGTGATGGTCGAGTAATGTGATATGCTATTATTTAGTGAACTTCTTTATTCTATAAATAAAATTACTCTAAAATAACAATAAAATATAGTAAACTAAAAAGCTAGGAATGAGCAATTTACCATCAAGCGTTGTCTTCTGTTCTTAACTATATGCAATGTTTTATATGACTGGGAGTACATTAGTGTTATTTATCTTGGCATCATCACAGTGTGTTTGTGTATATTGTGCTACAGCATTATGACAACCTAGATGTCATTAGGTGATAAAAATTTGTAGCTCTATTATAATCTTTCAGGTCTTCCATTTTATATGTGGTTCTTATTAATGAAAACATTGATATGAAGTATGACTGTATAATATAAAAATATTTTAGATAAACTTCTTAGGTTAGGGAGACAGCTCAGTCAGTGTGAAGTGTTTGCTGTACAAGCAGGAGGACATAAGTTTGAGCCTATGGGGAGAAAACTGAGCATAGTGTTGGTTGATTGCCATCCCGGAATTGGAGAGGCAGAGACAAGTAGATTTGCTCCTGATCAGACAGCCTAGCTTATGTAGGCCAGTGAAAGATTTCTGTTCCAAGAAACAAGGTAGAAGGAACCTATTCTCTAGTCTACACAGGGATATGCATACCACTTGTTTCATGTTGCCTGTTTAACCTACACACACACACACACACACACACACACACACACACGCACGCACGCACGCACACTAATTATGATAGCAAGGAAGCAGTTGATGGCTCTTATTCCCTAATATGTGTTAGGTGATTTATGTACATTATCTCATTTAACCATGACTACAAGCTTACAAAATAGGTATCTGTATTCCCATTTTATAAACAAGACTTCTTAGGCATACAAATTTGGAAAATGGATTTAAAGAGACTAGTCTGAGTGATGAGACAGGTTGTTTGAGCATTCTGAGGTGTCAAGAAAGCTCATCTCCTGGCATAGGTAATCATAAGATATTTAGTTAGGAAAGGAAGAGGACAGAAGAATGAAGTTGGTGAAAGTGGACATGAATTCAGCTTAAACATGTTGACTTTTTTGTCATGAGTCTCAGATTTTTGGTGGATATTTTCATTCTTACATTTAAACTCTGTGTTTGTGAAAGAATATAGTCAGATGTCAGTGTTTTGACTAGTTAGATAAATGTTGATGATTTCATTATGCAAACATGGTTATGAAAGGGTAAGGCTGTTATTAATAGGAAACTGCCTGGATGAATATCTTAAATTTTTCTTTAGTATTTTTTTTGTTTCATAAGCAAAACACTTTATTGTAGAGAAATTCTAGTATAGAAACAAACACAAACTATGTGTACTCCTGTCATTGGATTGAATGAATTCTGATATTTTTTAATATGTTGTTTGTTCCAGAAATATGGCTACACACACCTTTCTGCTGGAGAGCTTCTTCGAGATGAAAGGAAGAATCCAGATTCACAGTATGGTGAACTTATTGAGAAGTACATTAAAGAAGGAAAGATTGTGCCAGTTGAGATAACCATCAGTTTATTAAAGAGGGTAAGGATCAGGAATATCAACATGTTCAGGCTACCAAGGATACAAGAAACTAAATCCACTTTCATTTGAATAATGAAAACAATCAGAATATTAAATTTCTTGATTATGGAAGGAGTTATGGTCTTTGGAAATGGCAGAGATGGAAACTGTGAAGAAATTAACATAGCAGGTATTCTCTGCTTTGGTCTAAGACCAGCGGTAGTCCAGTCTAAAGTACTTGTAGAATTTTTTGCTTTTGAAACAGTCTTATGTAGCCCAGGCAGGCCTGGAAGTTATATTGTCAAGGATCTTTCTGCATCTGCCTTTTAGGATTACCAGCACTTGACCCATCCTTCCCAGAATTTAATTATTCAGTCATTCTTTTCCATTTGGGGTTGTTCGCCCCTTTCCTTGCTTTTTCTTCCTCTGCTTTCTTGGGAATCTAGTTCTCTCCTTCCCTGCCTCCCACTCATGTTTTTCTCATTGTTGATGTTCTCTGTCTTGAAGTCTCCTGTTTTCCCCGCTGATGAATGCATTGCTATTTTCACTTTGAGATCTAAAATATATTCCTTGGTAGGTAGTGCTTTGCTGTAGATCTCCAGTACTAGTCAGTAACAAGTATTTTGACATAAAAGAACTGGTGAGATGGAATTTGCAGTTTTGGGAACAGGAAGCAATAAATGGATCTCAGTAGTGAATTCTGGGAGTAACTGGAGACACTTGGGGTATAGAGTGGCTCTTACACAGTCTGCCTCTTGCCTCAGCATGGAACAAACAGCTTCCTGTTCAGAGTTAGTAAATCTGCAGTGCTATCCTCTGGCTCTATTGCCTTCTTCTGGATTATAGGTGGTGAGCATTATGATAGGGTTGTCAGGCATCGACATTGAAACTGTTCTTTTTGTATGTGGTACTGGGGCTTGAACATAATGTTTTGAGTATGTTTGGCAAGCACCCTGTCACTGAGCTGTGTCCTCAGCCTTTTTATACTTGCTGTCTTTGAGACAGGCTTTTACCAGGTATCTCAGTTGGCTTTGAACTCAGTCTATAGCTTGGAATCTCCCAACTTCAATCTCAACTTCAGCTGTGATTATAGGCAGAACTCTTCTTGCATGGTATCCACAATCTTTTCTGTGCAGCCCAGGGAATATTTGTAGTTTTTATTTTTCCTGAAACATTTAACTCTTAATTAATACATGTCTCTTTTGAGCTGGGCATGGTGATACATGCCTTTAAATGCCAGCACTTGGGCAGCAAGGCAGGTGGATCTGTGAGTTTGAAGCTAGCCTGGTCTACAGAGCAAATTCCAGGTCAGCCAGGGCCACACAGAGAAACTTTGTCTTGAGAAAGAAGATGAAACAAGTCTCTTTGAAACTAATTCTACCTGTTTCTTGTAACATCATCTGTTTATTCTCTTTCTACTGCAGGAACTGCAGTCTTTCAGTCTCTTGATTTTCTCCCCTTTAAAAGTTTTCTGAACCACTATGCTCCTTAGAGTTTGGTTCTATTTGGCTCTCATTTTATATATCTCTTGTAGGGTTGTTTAAACCATGCCCATGTTTTCACTATGCCAGTGCTGCTGGACTCTCTACAGCTCTGAATAAACCTTTGTTCTAGGTTCCAGATATGTTATATTTCTGTCAGGTTTCTATCTGAATTTCTTACAAATGTCTCAAATTCATGCCAGAGGCTGTATCATTTAAAGTATTTTTTTTTAATTTTTTATTTTCAGTCTGTAATATCAAGTTTCTGGTCTGGACTTTCCAGCCTAACTTTGAGGTTCAGACCCACTCACAGCCCCACTGCCACTTACTCCCAAATAATCACATAAAGGCTTATATTAATTTCATGATGATCAGCCTATAGCTCAGGTATGTGCCTAGCTGGCTCTCTCATCTTACCCCATTTCCATTAATCTGTTTAGCCATGTGGCTTGGTACCTTTTCTCAGAACAGCATCCTGGCCTTGTTTCCTCTGTGTCTACTGGCATCTCTGCCCTGCTCTTCCTGTTCCCAGAGTTTTCTTAGTCTGGTAGCCCCGCCCACACTTCATCTGCCTTCTGGCTGATCACTGGTTTTTTTAAACCAATAGGAGGGACAAATATTTACAGTGTACCAGAACATAATCCCACTGTACCATTCTTGGCTATTCGTTGAATTAAGTACTTAACTCTTTAGTGAGAGTATCTTATTTACTCCTGTTCATCTCCTGTCGGTCACTGCCATCACTTGAACCTTTTAACCTTCTTTTCTTTCTATCTTATCTCCCTCTACTCTCTATACATGTTCTAAGATTCATTTATACCAAAGCTGTCATGCTTTCTCATTTCCAACCTTTATATCTCTGCTTCTCACTTGTTGGTTTCGCATGTGAGAAGAGACACACACACTATCAAGGCCACTCGAGGGTTTATTTAAGAGAGTTCCCAGGCGGGTACAGAGCCAGAGAAGCAGGACAGGAGGAGAGAGCAACCAAAACATGGTGTCTCTTTTTAAAAGAAGGGGTGTGCAAGAGTTTATGCAGCCACGCCCAAGGGCGTGCCTCTGTACAAGGTGCATCCCGTGTTGGCTTAACCACATGGAATGCCAGGAATACTTACACCATTGTCTAAAGTAATCATTGTTGGTATGTTGCTTATTATTTAGGAAACAACTTCACTGCCAGATCTTCAGTCAAGTTTTCTTATAGTCTCTAGGCACTGTGTGTTTCTTGTTTTAAGAGCATCCTTTGTTTCTAGGACTTAGCTCGTTATATGTAGTTGTTACCCAGTAGACTATGAATCGTCCAGGGGCATGGGCAGGGACTTCACTCTAATAGTAGATTTCAAATGAATGGATACTGAATGAACATGTTTGATGTGGCTTCTCCAGAGAGATCTCCTAACATAATTGGGGTGAAAATGCAGTAGCAAAAAATTAGCACTGTTTATAAAAGTTGTGTGAAATTAGAGCAGCTAGATTCTGAGATAAAGCTAACTCTTAAGGAAAATAGTTCCTGGCAGTGTTCTTGTGGAACAAGGAAACTTGACACACAGAGAGCAGTGCCTGTCAGTTTGCTTTGTACTAAAGGTGTGCATCTGTGGTGAATGGGGGTGCCAAGGATTTAGACAGATTAGAAATTGCATGTCCTGTTCATAATATTCTCATATTCTACATCAGCTCAAGTTTTGGGAAAGGATATTGAAATGTGTTTTTGTAGTCTTTCTGAATATATTACACATTGTGCTGTCTGTATTTGGGGCAACCAGTTGCCATTTAGATAAAATTGGTTTGATATTTTTATTACTTTGATTAATTAATTTGTTTATGTAGTTCTGGCTGTCCTAGAACTCTCCATATAAACTAGGCTGGTCTCAAACTCAGAGATCTGCCTGTCTCTGCCGCCCAAATGCTGGAATTAAAGGTGTAGGACACCACCACACCTGACCAGATTTTTGGTTTTTTTCTAAATACTTTAAAAATTCTAAATAATAGCACAGTAGCACAGTAACACAGTAACACAGCCTGAGCTCAGGAAGCCAAGGCCAGAGGAATTGCAGTCAAGGCTGACTTGAGCTACAAATGAGTTGAAGGCCAACTTGGAGAAATAAGTGGAACCCTGTCTCAAAACAAACAAAAAATGAAAAGAAAAAAAAAAAAAAAGAGCTGTGTATATTGTTCAGTAATAGAGTGCTTTCCTAGTTCCATCTATTAGATTTGAAATATGGTGAATTTGAGCTTCTATAGATGGAGCATGCTTTCCGTAGTGGGTAATGGTACACACCCATAGCCCTAGCTCTTCTAGAAGAAGCTAAGAAGACATGAATATTTCAAATTGGAAACCAGCCCAAGTTACATAGTGAGTCCCTGCCTGCACCTCCTACAGCATAGTGACTTAAAGAGAGAAACATGAGGGCAGCACAGGGTTTCTAGATGCTGGAGCAAAGCTCTGGGTTAATGGTAATTTTCATGAGAAGGTAATACACACTATGCTGAGCACCTGTCACTATCACCATTTAATTAGGTAGACACACGGTGTTAACCTGCTGCTAGTGAGTGATCCTAGATGGCAATGATGCGTGTGGTGAGCAGACTGCTTACCTCTTGGCCAGGAAGCAAAGAGATAAAAGAAAAGGGCCAGGATCTCACAGTCCCCTTTAGAAATGTATTCCCCAGGGGCTGGAGAGATGACTCCGAGGTTGAGAGCACTAACTGCTCTTCTAGAGTCCTGAGTTCAGTTCCCAGCAACCATGTGGTGGCTCTCAACCATCAGTAGTGGGATCTGATGCCTTCTGGCATAAAGTTGATAGAGCACGCATACACATAAAATAAATAAATCTTAACAAAACAACAGTGAAATTCACTATGGATCACTAAGATTTAAAAAAAAAAAAATCTGGTAGTAAGCTGAGTTGAAATTTAACAAAAAGAAAAAAGGGATGTATTCCCAATGATCTGTGAGGCCATTTTCCTAAAGATAAGCCCACCCCAGAGACCAAGCTTTTAACAAGCACACGAACCTTCAGGGGACAGTATGTATACTATAGAATATGTTTCGTAAGATGTGGAAACAACAGGAGAGGTGGCAAGAACAGAGGAGCATATACCTATGGTCTGACCATCCGGGGCAACCATGTCAAGAAGTTGGCTCATTTCTGTCTAGTTTGTTTCCCTATGTATCTTACATTCTTGTGGCTTAGGGAATAATAGCAAATAGTCTTGTGCCTACTATTCTGTTAGGAAATTATTTTTTGGTGATACATTATTGAGCCTAAGTTTTTTTTCTTTAGGAAATGGACCAAACAATGGCTACCAATGCTCAGAAGAATAAATTCTTGATTGATGGATTTCCAAGAAATCAAGATAACCTTCAAGGTTGGAACAAGACCATGGATGGGAAGGCAGATGTATCTTTTGTTCTGTTTTTTGACTGTGATAATGAGGTAATGAATGTCTTCATCTGCTCACATGGGCTGTTAGAGAAAAACAGTGTTTTTTTTTTTTTTCATTTACAATTTCTGTTGTCAGCAGTATGTATATTTAGTGAGTGGATAGATTGAGTGGACAGAACAGCACTGTCTTGCTAATAGAATATTGAGGGCTAGGGGCTGGAGAGATGGCTTAGTGGTTAAGAGCACTGACTGTTCTTCCAGAGGACCTGAGTTTGATTCCCAGCATCCACATGGCAGCTAACAACTGTCCGAAATTCCAAGATCTGATACCCTTATACAGTTATACATGCAGGCAAAACACCAGTTCAAATAAAAATAAATATTTAAAAAACAAAACAAAAGAATATTGAGGGCTATTGGCAGCTTTGTGACTCAAGGCTTGCTTGATTTTCAATATAATAAGAGTTAAACTGGCTTTTGTTTTTAAATAAATGTTGACATGCATGGTAATTAAACTGAAGTAATGCTCAAGTGTGTACTACTTGGAAAAGTGTGTTGTTTACCAGAAGATACAGGCCTGGAAAGGTGGAGAAGCCTACTATTCTAAAGACATGTAGAAGAATTTATCTTCTAAGAATAAAATTATTGGAAAATAGCAAGAACATAGCCTTCCTCTGCCTCTGACACTTATAATAGCATACCCAGACATACCTTAGAATGAGTAAATAAATTTCTCAGAACCGTTTAATTAAAAAGCCTCACCACTATGCTATAAATTTCATTAAATTAATGCCAACAGTCTGAATCTGAAGTAGTGCCTTGAAGGAAGTTGGCTATTCTTAGGTTGAATTGTAAATGTGCCTCTGGTAAAGACTTGCCACAGCCCTTGAGTTGTTTTAAAATATAACTTTCTTCTCCCAACTCTTAAAAATATGTTTTCACTTATTCTTCAAAGTTAACTTTAGAATGTTACCACAGCTTTATAACTAAGGAATGTTTATTCACGATTAACAAGAGTTGCTTTATTCAAATATGTTGACTCAAATATTTGGTTATTTATGGAATTATTGTAAAGTAAGCAAAAATGGTACAAAGTTTGAGGGACATAATTCATACCTAATGAGTTAATAATATGTCCGAGATGAAGCCATACCCACACAGATCTTCTTTTTATTGCAGTTTGAAAAAAATACAGCAGGAAAAACTGAGTCATGAATGAATTATTATGGTCTGTACTTATTTAACCTAGTTTATATAAATTGAACCACATGTTTAAATTTTAAAAGATTTTGCATGTTGATTAATGAGTTAGACGCGTTGAGTTTAATGCAGATTTTTTTTTCTGTTTTGTTTTAGTCTCTTCAAAATATTTCCTTTTGAATTTTTTTTTTTAACATTTTACTTCTGTCTCCCTTTAGATCTGTATTGAACGATGTCTTGAGAGGGGAAAAAGCAGTGGTCGGAGTGATGACAACAGAGAGAGCTTGGAAAAGAGGTACTTTGCAGTTTTTACTTTAACTCCCTCAGTCCTGCTATAGAAACTGAGTGACAGATTAGATTCTTATTCTCTGTTGTTCAGAAAAAGAAAATCATGCTTATCTAGGCCCAGAGGCTTATGTAAAGAGAGGAAGCATTTGATCAGACTTTGTCTTCGGCCTTTCTATAAATGTGAAAGACGGAAGACAGATAACCTACAATCTTGAACTATATGTTTCACTTGCAGAATTCAGACTTATCTTCAGTCAACAAAACCAATTATTGACTTATATGAAGAAATGGGGAAAGTCAAGAAAATAGACGCTTCTAAGTCTGTTGATGAAGTAAGTACACCTGGCTGCCTTTGCAACAGACAAAGGGCTGATCATTGCGGTAGGTGGGAGATATTTGAGGCTAACTGTGAAATTAGGTTTATTTGTTTGTTTGTTTTCCTTTTTAAAAGTCTAAAATGGATTTTTATGAGAAGTGAGTGGTTGATTAGTTCTAAACTTCTTTCCTCAAACAGTGGAAGATTGGTATTTTCAGTACGCTGATTTGGATCTTATTTGTTGTTAAAATCTGTAGTACAACTGGCATGTCGTAACTAAAGGCCCAGCTATTCTGTCTTGTAGAACACAGAGCTTCTGAGGTGCAGGGTTGGTTCCCAGGACTCTGGTCTCTGTCTTGCTCATATTTCAGTGTCTGGGAATATCTGCTGGCAGGCATCCCTAGTGCTTCTGAGTTCTTCTCTCCTTTTCCCTGATTCTCTCCATCTTCTTCCTCTTGTAATCAGGGGACACAACTGCAAGGTCTAGGAGGCAGGCTCACTGACTATTACATCCACTGGAATTCCTACAGTGGTGCGGAAGTATATGAGACAAGTTAGACTTCTACGGTCAAAATGAGATCAAACACTTGAGTTAGATTTCACCAGACTGCTAGGATCCTATCAAAAAGATGCATTTTGTCTGAAAAGCATTAATAAAATTGTAGACAGCATGCTCACAATTTTATGTGCTTCATTTTGTATTATTGATAAAGTGAAATAGATTAAGAAATTATAATGTCTACAATAATACAAAATTGGTATTTTTTTTAAAACAGGAACTTAGCTGTACAACCTTTTATGTGTAGCTTGTTTTATTTTTAATTTTGGTGTTGGAAACTAATCCAGGATCTCACACATGCTCCAGTGTTTTTATCTACCTTTAAAATTGTGTTTTTCTTTTATAGGTTTTTGGTGAAGTTGTGAAGATTTTTGACAAAGAAGGCTAACTAATCCTGAAAAAACATCTTTGAAATCATGCTTGAATATATTGCTTTGATAGCTGCTATCATAGCCCCCTTTTAAGGCAGTTTTAATCTTTCAAAATTACATCTCAATTAATGTCTAGAAATATATAGTAAGACAAATTATGTGTTATTTTTTAATTTGTGGTCACAGTACACAGTGAATTCAGGTTTAATCATCTTAGGTATTATGGTGCTCACAAAATGAGGAAGGGTATCAGCTAGTTCTTGTTTGTATTAAAATACTATCCCTTTTATGTTTGTGCCTTCTGTGAGCAAAATTTTTAGTATGCATGTATATCCCTTTTGTAATTGCGATGTGTTAGGATTTGGAAATTCTACTTCCTTTTTCTGCACATTTAAGATTTCCAACCTGTTAAGTGAGTCTGTGGACCAATTTAAAGGAACTTGTCTAGTCAGTTCTTGCACAAGGTGTTCAGTAAACAGAGTCATAATATGGATTCCGAACAATGTTGTAGTTGTATCAAATAACTGACCATTTTCTGTCAAAAGTTAAAATTTAGGCATTGATGATTTCTTACAGCTTGTGCAAAGTTGTCTGACAAGGCATACATAGTCTTTGCTTTCAAGGTTTGGGTCAGGGGACAGGGGCTTCAGAGCCTGACAGGATTTTCAGCTTTCTTCTGACATAATCTGTGGGGCAAGGGTCTAATGACTTGTGTTCCTGTGCTCTGTGACATAGGGCTAGTCATGATTAAACTGGTGTTAACACAGTTCCTAGTAGTAGACCCCTGACACGCATGTGCTACTTTATGTTAATATGATTCAGTTCTTGTTTTAATAAAACTTCAGGGTTTTTTGTTTTGTTTCTTAGACTAAATACAGAGTTAGAATAAATTAGAAAAACAATCTAATGGTTAAAATTCTCGTTTATATTTTATTTTCTGGAATACATTTTTTTCATGGTTATTTGTTTTAAAAAGATTTTAAAAATCATTGCACTTTGGTCAGAAAAACAATAAATATATCTTATAAATGTTTGATTCCCTTTCTGCCTGCTTTGTTCAATAAAGTCTGAGAGTCCAAATGATTTTCTTTCTTTAAAAAGTTAAAATTTTGGATTTTTTTCCCCTTTGTTCTATTTATTCCTAAAGCTGAGTAGTACCTAAGGCTCATTTTTTTTTCAAATTATGTTTATGAATGTTTGCCTGCATGTATGTTTGTGTACCATGTGCATGCCTGGTGCCCACAAAAGCCAGAAGAAGGTATTGGATCCCCTGCCACTAGAGTTACAGGAATTTGTAAGCTGCCATGTTGGTACTGGGAACAACCCAAGGTCCTCTGCAGGGCCAGCCAGTGTTCTTCACTTGTTCTGAGTGAGCTGTCTCTTCAGCCCTGTGTCTAGTGTTCTTTATAGAGAGGCTTCTGTAGATGTCCCTCATTTCAGCACTTACACTGTTTAGTACACAGGGTTAAATAGAATCTAGACTTTGTATAATTAGAGTTTATATTTAAATTTATTGAGATGAATAAGAACAAGTGAATAGATTTTTATAATACATTTCTATATCTTACAAAGTTCATTTACTAATGAGACAATTTCAACATACTTGTCATTAGAAAACAAAGTATTCCTCCATACAATAGTATACTATATCATAGTGATTGGCCACCAAACCTTACATTGAGTCTGCCTTGGCTTTTTGATGATTATAGTGAGTTTTGTCTAGTATTTTACCCAGTGGAGGAGAGGCGTTGCTTTGTTGGTGGATAATCACATAGCTATCGAATGAAGTGTGGGTACAGACTGTTGTAAGACTTCCTGTTCATAAAAGTGAAGAAGTCTGTCAGCTGGGAATATAAATATGACTATGAGAACACCCTTTGGGTTTTGAGGGGATACTTAATCAAATATTTCTCTGGCATTTGCAAACAAACCAAAAAAACACATTAATTTCTAAATTTTGAGTACTTTTTTGTTTGCTTTTTTAAGTAGAAAAACGAACTGGCAATATTGAATTTTGGAGTTGACTGAGTGGATCTGATGTTGCCAGTTTAGTCATTCCATTTATGAAAGATTCAGTGCTTAGAAGCTTTAGCAATTCTTGAAGGACCTTACTTTAAGCCTTGCTGTATCTTAAAAGTTAATGTGATTTTCATGTATCAGTGTTAGGTGTATATGAATTATTTAGTAAGTAATCCCAATAAATGTTCTGATGTCTTTGCTGTCTTTTCTGGTTCTGATTTCTGTTTCCTTAAGTGTATTGAAAATGAAACAGTATAACACATGGGCCCTCACAGCAAAAGCAAGTTCAAGGCAGGAGGATTTTCTGCTCTGCCAGGAAAACTCAGGCTGCCAGAGTCAGTTTTTACAGATTCTTGCCAGGCCCATCAGACCAAAACCCACTTTTCTTGAGTCTTTGGGGAGGTTGAAGGCAGACGGACGGATTGAGCGGAGGGAAGGGAGGGCAAGCAGGGGATACATGGGGAAAAAAACCGTTTTTTATATATAAAAATAAATATTAAAAATACACCTTCAAAAGAAAGAGGTCTAAATACCACATTCTAGTTTTTAGTGTGCTCATGAATATAACTAAGAGCACTTACTGAATAATCGTGAGCACAAGTTTGGATCCCAGCATTCTGCAAATGACTGTAATTCCAGCTTTGAGGGATCTGGTGTCCTCTTTGGGCCTCCATGTGTGAACACACATACACACACACACATCCCACCCTCTAGGTACACAGACACACAAATACACGTGCATAAATGAAAAAAAAATGTGCTGTTGTTTGAAACAGGTTTTATTTTTGTAGTTCTGGCTGTCCTGGAACTCTGTACACCCGGCTGATCCTGAACTCAGATTTGCCTGCTTCTGTCTTCTGAGTGTTGGGATTAAAAGCATGTGCCACCACTGCCCAGCTAAGAATTATCTTTCTTAAACACATGTTTGTGCTTTGGAAATATTTTTACAGTTTTTTTTTTCTTTTTTTGACAATGTCTTGCTATGTACTGACCTCAGTTTCACAGGACTTGCCTGCCTCTGCCTCCCGGTAAGTGCTGGAATTAAAGGAGTGCACCATCACACCTGACTCCCAAATTTAAGATGAGCTTCCAAGAAAACTCCTTCATTCAGTAGGTTGTGTTGGAAGTTTTAAACTCTTGGATCCCTGTAAGGATGCAGCTGAACTGGCCTCCTGCCAACTGCCTGGCTCTAAGGACTTCCAGGGCCAGAGGGCAAAGCTTTTGGCTAGGTTCAGCAATCAGTACTTAAAAGGCACAAAATTATGTGCCTTGGCTCATCATGAGCTTTTTATAGGCTTTATAAAAAAGCATTTTTACAAGCTATCAGAACTTGGTACAACTTGATGTTGGTAAGACAGTATCAAAGGGGCCCCATGACATCAAGCTGTGTGCTCTCTGACAAGAACACACCAAATATTGTCATTGCCATGTCTTCCTTTGAGATGGTGGTCTAAATGTACACATTCTTGACATTATCTAGAAGGTAAAAATTAGTTTAGTTGGCTAGCTTTTAGTTTGGGAGAGAGAGTACTTTCACTCAGAATGACCAAGTTGTTGACCTCAGGGTGTATCTCATGGTAGAACATTTATTTAGTGTGATTAAGGTCCTGGATTCAATTTTCAGCACCACAAGAACTAAAATAATAAGCTGATCAAGTTAAAACAGCAACCTCAGCTGGGTACCTTGACAGGTTCCTATCACCCTGGCTATGTAGGAGGCTAAGGCAAGAGGAAAGGATCATAGGGGCCCAAGAGGACAAAGATTGAATACAGCAAGACTGAACAACAGTACAAGCTGCTACCTCAAAATCCTCCCAGCTCAAACAGTGTCAGGATGTGTCCTGCACAGTTCCAGCAGGACTGAGCAGGGTATATATCCTTTCCTTTGCTTAGAGCCTTTACTTAGGCTGGATAAGTGCTGTTTCAGAAAGGCAGGTAAATACTGGGCATGGGCTTAACGCTGCTGCTGTTGCTTGCTAATGGAAAAATACAAAATCTGGGGATTGGAATGGAATGGCATGGGCAAGAGGGATGAAATTCTATTCCACCCTATTTCCATTATGATCCTTGCTGGCTTATTCTCTCAATTACTTATCAAACACCACTCCTTGTTCTACCTCAAAATGTTTATGGCCGTAGGCCACATTACCACTTCTCTCCTGAGTGTTAAACCATTGTCTTATGTGACCACATGTACATAAGCTAATGGGTAAAATAATAGCTATATACACATACAATTTATTATGTCAGTCTAATAACATTCATGCAAGAGTATGTCCTTTTCATTTTAGCTAGCTGGTCACTCAGAGCCAATTTTCAGGAGTGTTGATCTTAAGGTTTGGTCCCAAAGGATGGTAATAGCACTAAAATCTTCATGTTACAAAAATCAGCCTGCTGTTCATTCAAAAGAGGCTGTTGAGACAAAGATAACATCCATCAGCTATGCTGTCACTACAAGTTTACCAGATAAACTCAGGTCCAGTGGTTTCTTAACTACACTTTTGAAAACGCTTTCCCCCCAATATGTATGTATGTCTTAGACATATCCATATGTGAAGGAATTCATATTCATGAGGATGCTTGTATACATGTATATGCACATGAATGTGGAAGTGGAAAGTTGATGATGTGTTTTTCTCAATCACTATTTACTGAGGTAGGATCTCATCTCTGTTTCCTGAGTGCTGGGATTATAACTAGTCATCACTCCTGGCTTTTACATAGGTCTGTGGCCCTGAACTCATCCTCATGTAAGCCCCTTATCCATTGAACCGCTCTCCCTATTTCTTTTTAGATGCACTCTCTCTAGCTCAGGCTGACTCCAACCTACTGCAGTCCTTTCCTGTCTCAATTTCCTGCGTGCTGGGTTTAAAAGTGTGAGCTGCCACACCCAGCCGGTCTATGCTTTTAATGCTGGCTGGCTTTTACTTCTGTGGTCTTATTTTGTTCTTCTAGCAATTCTGAGGCACTTCGGAATCATTTTCCTTTTGCAAGGACGATTAAAACAAGGTCCAAGAGTCCAAGTGAATTGCCTAATGACAAGTGGGTAGTTGGAGGTTTGGAACTGAGTTACAACTGATGCATTCACCTCAGGTCTCATCTTTCTACCTGCTGCCTACTTAAAACCAGGCAACAAGCCTTCAAATAACCGCACTATTCTTCCATCTTTTTCCACTGGTTAGTTGATTGATGGTCAGGGTCTTAATGTAGCCTAAGCCAGCCTCAAATTCCTATGTAGCATCGAATATGGCCTTCAAATTATGATCCTCCTACCTCTACCATCTGAATGCTGGATTATAAACCTGGACTACCATGCCTGGCCCGACCTTCCTTTTTTCCCCTCCCTCCCTCTTTCCTTTCCTCCCTCCCTCCTTCCCTCTCTCCTTCTTTCCTTCCTTCTTTCTTTTCTTCCTTCCTTATTATTCTTGGCATGGTAATGCGTGGCTTTAATACCAGCACTCGGGGAAAGGACCACAGGTAGACAGATCTCTGTGAGTTTGAGGCTAGCCAAGGCTACATAGTGAAACTATCTCAAAAAAAAAAAAAAGTTGTATTTAGTTGTGCTATACACACACACACAATGCCACAGTGTGTGTGAGGTCAGGACAACTTGTAGAAGTCAAGTGTGTCCTTCCATGTGTGTCTTCTGGGGTTAAGCTCAGGTTGTCATTCTTGGAAGCAGTTGCCGGCTAAGCTGGCTATCTTGTAGGACCAAGGAAGATCTCACCTTTGAGTTATTGTGAGATGGGGTCTAGTGTATTATTTCCTTTATTGTGTGTTTCACCATAAGATGTACCACTATTAATATTATTTACTTTGCTTATTGTTAACTTCATGCTAGATTTAAGAGCCAGGAGAATAAAAGCACCAGTCTTTTAATTTTTTATTTGGTATTTTTTATTCTTTGAAAGTTCCATATGTTTATACAGCAATCAAAAACATGAGTTTTATAGCCAGTCATGGTGGTGCATGCCTTAGTTACATCACCAGGGAGGGAGAGGCAGGTGTATTTCTGTGAGTTCTAGGCCAGCCTGGGCTACATAGTGAGTTCCATGTCAGCCAAAGGTACATGGTTAGACCTGGTCTCAACAGCAAAAATAACAGCCCTAACTCGCATCAGTTCATAAGTCCCCGTTTCCCAGACCCCAACACAGTGCATAGTGGGCACTCAGTTCATACTTGCTGGAAAGAAGACACAGACATGGAAGAAAAGGATTGGCTGTAGCTGCGGCTCCAAGATTCATCTCTGAACTTCGGGTCCCAGAAGGGTCAGCTTGTGATCCCTTGGGATTTTATTGTCATTGCCCCTGAAAGTTGGGAGTGGTTGAACATAAAGTAGGAATAGAAAGGGGGTGGACTTTGGACACCATTAGCTCCACTCTGCTTTTAGCATACAATTCAGGAAGATTTAAATGTGACTCAGGGAGGGAGGGAGGGAGGGAGGGAGGGAGAAAGAGAGAGAGAGAGAGAGAGAGAGAGAGAGAGAGAGAGAGAGAGAGAGAGAGAAGTATGTTCAAAAAATTCCATCTGGCAGACATCTCATCCAGTCTAGTTTTTGTTGTTGTTTTTAATGTACGTACGTGTGTGTGTGTGTGTGTGTGTGTGTGTGTGTGTGTGTGTGAGAGAGAGAGAGAGAGAGAGAGAGAGAGAGAGAGAGAGAGATTTGAGAGAGAGAGACTTATAATGTGCATGTGGAGGTCAGCAAGCTTTGTGGAGTTAGTTCTCTTGTTCCACCTTTATGGTGCCTTAGGATCATCAGGTTTTCATAGCAACTGTTTGTCCTGCCATCTTACTGGCTAGTTTTGTTTGGCCCATCACACCTCTATTTTGTTATTATTGTATTAGGATATGGAAAATCTATGCTATACCAAGACAAATTTCTGGTGTAGTACATTTTAGAAACCATTTAGTACAAATGTCTGCTGGAAACCTTACAAAATTATCGTATACTCTCAGGGCTTTAACAATGACTGTATTTATTGAAACTAGGTCACAATCAGCCAGCATCCTTACAGCCTGCACTCGTTAGTTGGGCATCACGGTGTTTCTGTTGTTTTATTACACTGAATGGGGGGGGCGCATGCTCATGCCACGGTATGTGTGTGGAGGCTGGAGAGCATTTTGTGGGACTCCGTTCAGCATCTGGAGGAACCGGTCCTTAGGCGTGGTGTAAAGTATCTTTACCTGTTGAACTCTTTCTCTGATCCTTTATTTTGTTTTTTATTACTTTTTGTTGTTTTGCTTTGAGACAGTATTTTACCAAGGAATCCTGGATGGTCTGGAACTCATATATAGACCAGGATAGCCTCAAACTTACAATGTTCTTCTTGCCTCTGTCTCCTGAGTATTGGGATTACAGAGGCATGTACCACCGTGCCCAACTGGTACTTCTTTTTTTATATTTTTTTATTTTTTGTTTTTTTGAGATGTTGTTTCTCTGTGTAACAGCCTTGGCTATCCTGGAACTCACTCTATAGGTTAGGCTGGTCTTGAACTCACAGAGCTCTCCCTGCCTCTTGTCTCCTGAGTGCTGGGATTAAAGGCATGTGCCACCACCACCTGGCTTATTTTTTTAAGTTAATGTGTGTGTGTGTGTGTGTGTGTGTATGTGTGTGTGTGTGTGTATGTGTGTGTTTGCATGTGTGCAGGTGCCCCAGGAGGCCTTCAAGGATGGGCACCCAAAGCAGATGCTAGGAGCTGAACCCATGTCCACTGGAAGAGCAGGGGGTGCTCTTAACCACTGAGGCATCTCTCCAACACCCAGAATTCTACTTCTTTTCTGTATTTAAGCCATTTATTACATTTATTTATTGAGTGGGGGTGAACACTACTATACTCTGGAGGTCGGAGAACGGCTTGTGGGAGTTGTCATCCTCCCAGTGTGTGAATCCTAGGGATTGAGCTCAGGCTGGCAGCAAGTCCCTCTATCAGCTGAGCCTTTCTGCCAGCCTCCAAACACTGCTCAGTGTGGAAAGATGCGTTAGAAGAATGAGCTACGTTTCTTTTGTATTCTCTTCCTGGCAGGGTGGAGGTCAGTGCAGATTCTTAATAAGCTTTAGTGTAATGGAAGAGGAAGGTGCCCTGGAGGCTGTCCCGACCGCTGGAACCTGAACTAGGATGGGAACCCTGCTCTCCTGTCTCCTGGTTCCTCTCCCAGCACCGGTACCCTCTTCCCACCACCTTCCAAGGACCTGAAAAGGCGAAGCAGCCATCCCAGGATGCTCCAGACTGCAGTTACTATGTAACAGGACTTCATGATCATTTATTGAATTTATGCATTTTAAATCATGTTTAGAACAAAAGCCAATGCCTCAGGCTTTACCTCCAGGAAATCTAATTTAATTTTAAAGGCTCTCGGATAAATCCAGCCAGTGGTTCTCAAACAGAATCTTTGTGAGGGTTGGTTAAACCCATAATGCATCCCACAGTGTGGGTTTCTGAGTCAGTGTATGGTCAAGAATCTCTCTCTCTCTCTCTCTCTCTCTCTCTCATCTCTCTCTCTGTGTCTCTGTGTGTGTGTGTTGGGGGGGAAGGGTGTATGTGAGTGCATGTGAGTGTGAAGGACAAAGGACAGGCACTATTCTTCAGAGTCTGTCTACCTTGCCTTTTGAGAGTGGTCTCTCATTGGCTGGGAGCTCACCATGTAGGCTAGACTGGCTGCCAGTGAGCTGATCACTAGTCTCTACCTCCCCAGCACTGGGATTGCTAGCACATTAGAATTGGCAGTCCTTACAAACTTGTAGATGACTCTAGTACTCTGAGAACCTCTAAACTAAAAGTAAGCAGGGTAGATGGAGCTTTGTGGGCAAGGGACCACGTCTGTCCACAGTGCTTACTTCAGGGTAGGTTCTCAGTGAGTGGATTGACAATTGGTAGGCACTTAATGAAAGCTCACAAATGAAACAGTTCCCTGGTCTGCCATTCCAGAAGCTCCAGGACCAAGGGAAAGGTTCTGTGAGAGGGTCCCTGATGTTCTCCCACTAGGGAAGTTGCCGAAGGGATGTCAGATTGATGCATTTATCTTACTGGGCAGTTGCTATGTCCCAAAAGGCTGGAAGAGCACAGACTCTGAAGGGAAGTGAAGTAGATGTATTGAGCATGGCTGGAGGACAGAGTAATGGTATGGAAGCAGAATAAGCTAAGAGTGGCTCCCCACCCTAAACACATGCAAATAGTCTTCCATTTCTGAGGTTCTGTGGTTCAGTGACCAGCATGTTTGAGTTATAGCTGAGTCTGAGGTCCATCCAGAAGCCCAGACATAGTCTCAGGCTCTTCTTGAGACCCAGGATCCAGGAGTTCCCTAGCTATACAAGAAGAGGAAAGGGTCAGGACAGCATGGGAATTTGTACCTCTCATAGGAACCTAAATGCTGATATGTTCCCTTGGCTTCTCCTGCCTCCTCGGGGGTATCTACACAGGAAGGCTACTGGGAGGACTGCTACTGGGAGGATTGATACTGGGAGGACTGCTACTGGGAGGACTGCTACTGGGAGGACTGCTACTGGGAGGATTGATACTGGGAGGACTGCTACTGGGAGGACTGCTACTGAGAGGACTGATACTGGGAGGACTGCTACTGGGAGGATTGATACTGGGAGGACTGCTACTGGGAGGATTGATATGGGGAGGACTGCTATTAGGAGGATTGATACTGGGAGGACTGCTACTGGGAGGATTGATACTGGGAGGATTGCTACTGGGAAAACTGCTCCTAGCGGTTGGGAGATTTTGTAATGAAGAAAAGGAGCTGCATGCTTCTGGAGAAAATAGCAGTAGAAAAGGACAGCAAAAAAGGATATGGGAGGGTCCCCCCACCTCCCATAGCAAGAGTGAAGGTCCCCAGGTGAAAAGGGAGCATGCAAAGATACATGGGGAAGGGCACAGGAAAGTCTTCAGTAAAAGGTTAAGGAGTGCAGATGGTGGCCTGTGATTATGTGACTGAGCCCAGACTAGAAAGCTGGGGGGGGGGGGCTGTTAGGCTATCTCAGTCAGTTCCACAAAGCACTGTGGATTTTGGAGGCTACCCTCATGTTTATCTCCTCCTCCCACTCATCTCCTGGCTTTCCCCTTCCACAACCTCCTCCTCCTCTCTCTTCCTTCTCCCTGTAAACTCTCTTGAATTCTATTCTGAAACCCTTAATGGGTTTTTTCCATCTCACTTGGGACATTTTGAAAACCCTCTCTGGCTTGGCCTATGTTGGGGCTGGGCCCAAGGCAAGCTGGCTAGGAGGTGGGTCCCAGCAATAAGCAACCCACAGAATTGTGTCTGTTATTTAAGAAAAGTTTCTGGGTTTTTGGCTAATTGCAAAAATACATAATGGATGCTTTTTGCATCTGCTAGTTATTCTAGAACAGGCCTTCATCCAAGAGCAAACTTTAAACAAACAATAAGATTATGGAGCTTAACTATTTCAATGTGTAACAGAAAGGAAAGCCAAGCCCCGAGAAGTTACATTAACACATGCGCTCAGACATAAGCACATGAGTGATCATACCAACAGATACAACATACACATGCAGGGTTTGGCACTAGTGCACACAAATCCATGCTTGCATACAGACACCTGGGGCATATTTGCACACCCAACTCACACACACTGGGCAGCTAAACACCTATACACAGACTCTCAAGGTACATAATGAATGGTACGTTTATATGTGCATTTGAAAACATCTACATATCTGGGGAACAAAAGCACACAGGCACACAACACCAAACACGTAGGCATTTACAATTTTTTTTCTAGTCACATGAGTGATCTTCCTGGATAAGTAAATGGCCCTCACAATTGGAAATTAAGTGAAACATTTTGTCAGCACTTTGTCAAAGGCGCAGGCTGGGTTAGGCTGGGTTAGGTGTAGTTATCAGCAAAGCCACCAAGGGGCGCCCAGGGTCCATTCTGCATCTACCTTGCACTTCCCAGAGCTAGTCAGCATCTGCACATATATATAAGCCATGGCACCTTCCTGTTCTGATTCTGTGCACAGAGCTTTGTGGGCCAACCTTGACTGTTCCCCAGTGTCCCCTGAACTCATTTTCATCTTCCTGTAACATACCACAGAAATGAAGTCCCCTCCGGCAGAACAACACACCTTACATAAGTGGATTTGCCAGGTCCTGCTATGATTCCTACCTAACCCTTGTCTGGGAGCAGCTGTTAAACCTACTAGGTTTCCAGTGCAGAAATGCCAGAGTCACTAGTACACACACACACACACACACACACACCCCATCAGGCTGAAGAGGTCGCTGGTCTTTAATATTCACCCATCCTTTTGTGTTTCAGGGTTACAAATGTCAGTTTCTAAACACAAGGTACAGGCTGAAGGGTTGACTTAGTAGGTAAAGCACTCACTGTGCAAGGCTGAAGACCTGGGTCCCGAACCTAAAGAGAAGTGCGGTGTGATAGCATGCACACCTGTGATCCCAGCTCTCCTGTCAGGAGAAAGAAGATCAAAACAGAAGAATCCTCAGAAGCTGAAGGGCCATGGCATATGCAGCAGTGAACAACAAAGAGACCCTGTCTCAAGACAAGGATGTGTAAGGCTGCTTGGCCTGCACACCTGCACCGTGGCACACGCACCAGACCACACACATCATATACACATATAAACTTCTACCCAAGGTAGGGACAGGAAGTCCTGGAACCCATGTTTTTCCTATTCTCAGACAGGAGTGCTCCTGTCTCCTCACTAAATAGTTCAGACTTCTCCTCCAACAGACATTCCCCCAGTCCACTATGACAGGGGCCTGATCAACTCTGGAAATCCAAGACGGATGCCCTTTCAAAGATGTAAGGGTCTGCTGTTTGCCTGTGAGCAATACTGCTCAGGATGCACAGCAGCAGACCAAGTGCAGAGGTGGCTGCAAGGGACTTTCTAGAGAAGTGGGGCAGAATGAGGGAGAGTTGAGGAATGGGCATTGCATCCCTGTTTGGTTGGTCCTCACAGAGCAGCCCAGGCCTGCCTGTCTATGGCCCAAAAGCTTACCTGACAGTCTAGAGTGACTTATGACTTACAGACACGATGTGTTTGAGACTGACAGGCCAAAGGTACACTAGGATATGTGGTTTCTATGGCTTCACAATAAGTCACCAACCACAACTAGGTGACTTAAAACACCTGAGTATTACCTCAGATTCTGCAGGTCAGAAGTCTGAGTAGAGCCAGATGGCTTCCACCGTGTCATAAGCCTGACGTCAAGATGTTAGTTGGTCCCGGCTCTTCCTGGAGGCTCTGGGAAATCACCTCCAAACTTCCTTATGATTGAAGGGCAGAGGCCCTGGTTTCCTTGCTGACTGCTGATCATCAGGTGTTCTTGGCCCTGGTGGCTGCTCTCAGGTCCTTTCCACATGCCCTTCCCTCTTAAACACAGTGAAGGAGGCAGGACCTTCCTCATGTTTTGTATCTGTTACTATTATTGCCAACTGGACAAAAATCTCAGCTTTAATTTAAATGGCACAGGTGATGATATTGGGTTTGACTCAGTATCTCCACATCTTAAGCTGTCTGACTAGGTCCTCAGCTGCAGCCGTTAAGTCAGTTTTTCCCAGTGGTTCTCAGAGGAGGGAGCTACCCCAGGGTGAAGGTCTATCCAGGACAGAACTCTGCCCAGACCTTCCCCTCTGAATTGAGTTTGTGAATCTGCTTTATGGCAAAGGGTAGATTATCAGACTGTGCCCAATCTAGTCATAAAGAGCCCATTTGAAAACCAAAAGTTTCTCTGGCTGGCAGGAGAGAAAAAAGTTGAAGAGATCCAGGCAGGAGAAACATTGGCTGTAGCTTTGGAGATGGAGAGGGCCTTGTGCCAGGAAGGGAGAAGGTCCGGGAACTGAGGACAGCCTTCAGGTGACAGCCTGGCCAAACCTCCAAGGAACCGAATCCTGCTAGTAGCTGGCTGAGTCTGCTGGTAGACTTCCCTGGGCTTCCAGACCAGAGCCTGCCTTTGGGTTTCAGGGAGTGAAATCCAGCTGAATGTGCCCAGACTCTGACAGGCAGAACTATGAGAAATGAGACAATACTGTTTGAAGCTAATTGCTAGTGATAATTTATTTTGCAACAATAGAAAACTACTACACCAGGCAGGATATGGCAACTTCTGATTCCTCATCTACAACTCTTTTCCTCCTTTGCTTTTGTCTGGTTTAAAAATGAGCTTCATGTGAAGGTTATTTGGCCTTTAAAGCATTAAATTTTAAAATGTACTAAATTTTAAAATGTGTGTATTTTTAGGTATTCTTGGCTATTTCTTCTCCTTTCTTTCTGCCATATAGTTTTTATTTGATGGATCCAGTTTCTTACTGAACCACTGTGAGAGTATTAATGGAATTTTAAAAATCTAATTTTGGTTCTTTTCTGCTTCTTTCATTGTTTCCTGAGGTCATTTTATGTGTTTGTCTTCCTCTGGGTTTGCAGGCATTCCTCTTCTGTGTGGTTAACTTTGTTAGTTCATACTCAAGTGTAAAGAACCCAAAGACTCCCTGAGCTGGTGATTGCATCTCCTGTCAGCCCCCAGAGAAGATCCTTCTCCTCTCCCCACCCACAGAAGGTCTTCTGCGACATTCAAGTACTTCAGAAGCCTGTAGCCTCCCCTGGAAAGCCAATACCCATCCTTTGGTGTTCTGTGCAGAGGGAAAACAGACTGCCTGGGCAGGCTGTTAATTCAGGGGACAGTCTGGGACTTTCTGGTTCTGCTGAGGTAGGTCAATTGCCCCTTCTTAGGTGAATCTTTCTCTGCACCCCACCCAGCAGACACAGACACCCCCAACAGACACAGACACCCCCAGCAGACACAGACACCCC
>PVIH01011631.1:0-68067 GCA_004025045.1 Sigmodon hispidus
AGCAGCAGGAGCTGCGGGTGTGGCCAGGTGCAGAGTTCAGCTGCCCCTGCTCCAGAGTGCGCTGGGACGCTGCAGAGAGCACAGGTCCCGGTGGTTGAACCGGAAGCAGTGTGAGGTCAACTCTCCCTCCCAGGCCAGGATACAGGCGCTGAGGCCCGCCGAGCCCTCCTCACCTCTGGTCAGTGTTCGAATCCGCCCCTCAGATACCCCTGCAGTTGGTTTGCTCAGTTCACTCAGTTCAGGGTCGCAGTAGGGCTCCTAGTAGATTCCCTGAGCAGCAGGAGCTGCGGGTGTGGCCAGGTGCAGAGTTCAGCTGCCCCTGCTCCAGAGTCGCTGGGACGCCCGGGACATTCCTTTTAAATGGTGTTTATGAGAGGCTGCTGTACAGTTTCTGGAACCCAGGGCCTGGCAGGTACTTGGCCACATTTCACCTGCCGGAGTTTCCAGCAGAGCCCATCTTGGGTAGGGGCTACAAGAGGCTTCAGAGAGGAAGTAGGATGGTCCTTCATTGCACAGGCTTTTCTTCTGCTTGCTGATGCAAGGGATGTCTTCGTTTTCCTTTTAATTTTATTTTTTGCTCTTCACATATTCTACACCCTGACAAATTTTCCCTCTCTCCATTACTCCCAGCCTTTTCCCGTTTACCTCTTCCCTAGATTCTCTCCATTTTAAAGAAAAAAAGGGCAGTCCTCCTAGGGATATCAACTAAACATGATATAACAAATTACAATAAGATGTTTTCATTTTAGCCAGCTCAACATCTCCCTCCCACCAAGTGCTGTGCTCCTTATGTCAGCTTTAGTCCCTGGTCACCTGCCTGCTGCAGGACTGACTGAGACAAAGTTTACTGCTTTGTGGTTTTGGATTTTAATGCTCATGGGAGAATCAGGCCTGGCCACTAAGGGGGTAGCTTTTCTTACCCTTGGAGTCCCTTTTGATGTGTATACAGGCTGAGAGATTTGCTTTTTGTGGTGTGGCTCTCTGCCCCATAGTTCCCCAGTGGTGGTTGTCATTCTGCCTCTGCTTTTGGCCACAGGCCACAGAGTGCTTTGCCAACAATTTTGGGATGGAGATCTTCCCACCTCTTTGGTCCAGAGACTGCAGCTTGTCTCATAGAGCTGGGAGCAGCTCCCTCAGCCCTCCTCTTTCATCACAGCGGTGGGGGTGGAAAATGGGCAAAAGTACATACAGAAGGCTCCATGCCCCTGGAACTAGAATTTAATTCCCCAAATGCCAAATAAGATCTCCTCTTTGGAAGCAGGGATCCCTAGAAATGAAGCCAGCACAGTTTTTAGCAATGACTTTACTTACTTACTGGCCAACTTCCTGCCCCAGACTTCTACAGCCATTAGGAAGCTGAGGTAGGATTTGAACCATAGGCACTTGACTTCTTGTTTTCATGTGAACGTTGGCAGAACCATGATTATTAACTAAAGAGCATGCTTCTTTCAGGAAGACTGGCAGTGAATACTGATTGTCAACCTGGTAGGATTTTGAATCACCTAGGAGACAGGCATGCCTCTGAGGGAGTTTTCTTGATTAGTTTAACTTTACTGAAAGATCCACCCTGAATGCAGGCAGCATCACTCTATGAATTAGCATACTGGAATGATGAAAAGGTGGAAAGTGAATATCAGTGTTCATCTCTGTATCCTTCCTGACTGTGTCGTAGGCAGCCACCTCCACCTCATGTTCTTTCCATCATACTTTGCTTACCGTGGTGCATGATATCCATCCCTCCCATAAGTGTCTTTTGTCAGTTATTTTGTCGCATAGACATAAGAAATGTAACTAACATACTCCCTTACCCCTAAATAATTCTGGGAAAAATGAAGCCAATGCCATTCATTTTATGGTCCATTCAAAATATTATAAGCATAGCTAGAATCCAAAGGCTGGAAGTTACATTTGTCACACTTGCTTTACTGGGTTATTTGGGTCAGATCCTGGTACTTTGGGAGAAAAGTCATGAAGTAGCCTATGAAGTACCTTTCCTCACCACGGCTGCCATGAAGAGGAAAGAATTAGAGAAGTGAATACTTGCTTCCCAGTCTGTTCATACTAGGTCCTGGCTGACAGGTACTGCCCTGATCAGTGGTAAGATCCTCTGACTCTCTGAAGTCCAGATGGCCCATACTCAGGAGTTACAGGAACCTAACAATACATCACATCATCCAAAAAAAATGAGGCCTTTGGGGAGGAAGGAAAACGGGACAGGAAGAGAGGAATGGTGGAGTTGGGAGAGGAGGAGAGATGTCAGGATAAGAGGTGAGCTAGGAGAGGATGGATGCATGCGGCATAGAAGGAAAAACCAGTGATTAACCAAGTGGCTAGAGGTCAAAGACTTGGGCCTTCGTGGGGAGTGTGTGGGGAGGGCAGGGGCAAGGATGCAGGATGCAGGCAGGGAGCAATGGGCATGTAAAGAATGTCATCAGATTATGTCAGACAGTTTCAGTGCCACAGTTCTGTGGGGGATGGGTCCTAGGGAGACAGAGCACTCTGAGCTCAGCATCTGTGCTCTGTACTCCTTTTAAGACTGTGTGGCTCAGCCAGACCCAGATTTTACTACCTTCTACATCCTAGATTCCCAGCAAGGTCCTCATGAACAGATGCATCCATGAGTTCATTTCCAGCCCTATGTTCAGAAAAGAAGACTCCACATGTGTCTCTTTCATCCAGAAAGAGCTTATGCTTACTCATCTAGGCGTGCCTGTATGGAGTGTTGAAAGTGGTTTAAAAAAAAAAAAAAGTACTTGGGCTGATCCAAGGGCTTTTTGTGGACAGGGCAGGAATAACACCAAGCACAGAGTCAGACCTGCAGGAATGCTTCAACCATGCAGAATCTCTCTGCTTAGGATCTTGTCATCTTAACTGAGAGAGGTGGTCAAGTCCCTCTCTTTGAGGGCTGTCAAGGCTCCCTGAGGAAGTGGGGCAGAGGTGAGTGATTAGCTTTAATGGAAGAGACTTGTTTTCTTAGTTAGGTTAGGTGAAGCTGTTACTCTACTCTGGGTCCTCCTTCAGTTCCCAGTAGGAGGTAGGTGAGGCCCTTGGATGCCCTCTGTGGAACATCTAGTTCTTACATTTTAGGGTACTTTCATGTGCAAACTCATGTTCAAGAATGTAAGTTATACAGCTTGAGGTGGTATCCATGGTGGTGCTGAAATAGAAAGGCAGCTGGTCTTTATTTTCCAAGGCACTATGTTAAACTCTTAGATGGAGACTGAGTGCATCAGTCACAGGTCTGCCCTGTACTGGGCAACACCCTAAGGCTTCTTCTCACATGTTCTAAGAAAGGCTATGTAGTGCATAGATTCTTAAATATCTACTTAATGGTCATTGATAGAGGTAGGGTCAAGTCTAATGGTGTGTTGGTTATTTCTGCTTTGCTACTTAGCTCTCATGATGGTCAAGCCAGCTTTCTGTGTAGATAATGATAATGGCTGTCTGATTTGATACTTTCTCTTCAAGATGTTGCCAAATCTTCCCCACCTTTCCCTGTGTGGTTTGCTTTGTATTGAAGAATTTAACTGCCACAGCTACATTGTTGGTGGTCTATGACCTTACCTCACTCTTAAATATTTTGTAAAGGTGGTCAACTAACTTTACATCCTTCATTATAGAGCAGCAACCAAAGTCTGATGTTGAGTTTCTTTACCCCATCATTGTGCCTCATTCTGTGACTGAAACTTATTGTTTTAGGAAAAAGTTTCAGAAGCATGAAGAGGAGATATGCATTCTCTGTGGGTATGCCTGTGTCTTGGCAGTGTTAGGAAGGTGCAAATGAAGCCCTCCTCACTCACCTGTGTAGATCTAAGTTAGTCCCATTGTGCTGTAGCTGCACCTGGGTTCCAGCTTCAGTCCTGGTACTTAGAACAATTTCTGGGAGTTTGTCCCCTTCTATAGCCTTCCAAAGTGAGCAGGGGCAGTCGCTTATGTTTTTCCTGACACAGGACTGGAACATCACATGGTTTACATTAAATGTGAATTGAATTCTAAATACAGAAAAATATTGAGAAAGATGAGCTGTTTTTCTCTGCCTCCTTGGAGGTGCCTGTTTCCTAACACCTGTTGTCATATGGACTTGTGCTGAAAATATGAGATGTATGGAAGCCACTGCAGTTTAATTCAGTTGTCATTGTGTGTGGTTATTTAGTGCAGAACATTCTGCATAGGCAAATGGAATAAATAACAAAATGGATAAATCAGCCAAGGGATTTGAAACTGACCACTAGAGAGTAACTCAATCACTTTTTTCTTGATTTAGGCAGTTACAGTTGGGTAAGAACATTCTGGATCTGGATTTTAATTCAGATTTCATAACATACAGCCTTGTGACATTGAACAAAGTACTTAACTTCTCTATGGATGAGTTTCCTCTTTTATAACATGCCACAGACTCAGGAGGTCATTGAAGATTAAATGAGTTTCTATGTATAATGCATTCAGGACCACTATTGGTATTCACTGCTGGGGTTGTTTGCTATTAAAGAAGCTTCACTGTCTTCATGGAAAACGCAGATGAGTCAGAGCCTAGGTCACATGACACTGTAACAAGGGCAGTGAGTCTCCTAGAAATGGATTTAATACAGTGCTACAAAGGGGTGGCTTAGACTCACAGACATGTATTGTCTCAAGTGAAGAAGCCAGAAGTCTGAAGCTCAGTGAATTGTCAGGGCCACTTAGGGATTCATCCTTGTGTCTTCCTAGCCTCTGGTGGCTTACTGCTGACCATTGTGATCCTTGGCTGGTGGAAGCATTACTGGCTTCACTGGGTCTTTTATCCCCGTGTTTCCCTCTGTACTTGCTTATACCATCAGCCATGTGATCTAAGGGTCTATCCTACCCTTTTATATCTCACCTGACTATATTTGCAGTAATTCTGTTCCAAAATAGGTCACATTGTGGAGTGATGATGGTTTGGACCTAACAAACCTACTTTGGGTATACACATCTTAACCACTAACTTGGGTGCAAAGATTATTCACTGAAACTCCAAGCACGGAGCCTAGAAGGAAACAGTAGTGATTAGTACTAGCTAGGTGTGATGTCACTCCATCTTTATCCTTGGCTTCAGTGTACTGGGATGTTTCTTTGAACAAGCTGAAGCCAAGTTTTTAACTCTTGGCCTTCGGTGAGTGGATTTCTTAGTCTTCCTATTTCTGGAATGATGTGGACAGAACATTCCCTTCCATTAGCATGAAGCAAGAACACTGAGGTCCTGTTGGTACATGTTAGCCCAGGTGTGTTTCAAATTTCTATATCCTTCCTTGCCTTTCTTGCCTGTATTAGTTGCTTGCACAGATAAGGGCCCAAGGGGTTTGGAAGGCTCAGAAGCACTGGAACACATGAGCTAGTTTGGATTTCCCAGATCCCAGAGATACTTTGCAGTCAGAATGGAAACATGACTTTCATCCCACTTGTGGGCCAAAACAGATTTGCTCCACAGAAATGTAGATATCTATGGAAATAGTCCTATTTTTAGCCCTGCAATACTTAATACCAACTCAGAGGGTGCTGTTTTGGGTTACTCCCCGGGGAATCGGGAACATAAGCAGACTGACGGGTCAGTTCAAGCATAGAGTGGCCCAGGACTGGCAGATTTGGAAGGACACTACAGGGATCTTTAGTGTATCCAAAAAAGGTCAGCTGCAGCTGAGGATGATACATACTAATCCCAGGAATCTTAGGATGAGGCAGGAGGATTGCTGTGAGTACACAGTGAGTTCCAGATCAATCTGAATTACAAAGGAAGTTATCTCAGTTGATAGACTGGCCTCTGAGAAGCCCTGATCAGAAGGATGGGGTTCAGAATGCATGAATCTCTCTTGCTTCCCTGTTTTATAGGTTTTGTCCAAATTTTGCTAATTTTGAAGCCAGTTCTTGACCCTGCTTCTTTTGTCTTTATCTCTGGAATCCTTAGTCCTGTCCTGAATTTTTGGCATCTTTGACAATCCTGTTTATGTCCTGTGGAAGCATTTTAAATTTTGTGGTTGATTCATATGCTTGAAGAATCAGACATTATTTTTATGCCTTGGAGAGTCAGCTTGGGTTATTATTATGTCTGTATACTGAGATGGCTATTTAGCAGACATGCAGAAAATATACAGCACAAGGAATTAAAAAAGATTATTGATTTCTAGTTTACTCAATCAAGGGCCTGGAACAGCCAGAATATAATAATATATATGTATTATAATATAAAATAATATATATGTATTATAATATAAAAATATACATGTATTTATTTTAATGGAAAGACTTGTGTATGAAAGGCAGAAATAACCTGTGCTTCTAGTAAGGACATTCTATAAAGGGTTAATACCAGTGGAGCCCATGGCATAGGGAATGTTGGGTGCAGTGGAGGGAGGGAAGATCTCTGTGGAGATGATTTCAGGCTACTTAGAAGTAACCCTGTGTTTATAGCTTATCAAGAATCCCTGTATACTATCAGAGAGAGGAAAAACTGTAGACATCACCCAATTTTTTGTCTCTTGAAGCATGATTTAGCATTAATATTTTACTTTAATCTGTGGTTATTAATTTTGGTAAGCATGGGTTTTCTGTTCAGTTTTTAGGCCTCCAGGGTGGCATTCCCACCTGCACCAGACACTTGAAACATAATGAGTAACTGTCCTGTGTAACGGTTTGGAAGCTAGATTTTGGGTATGAATGATTTGGCTGATTTTTATCCTGTGTTTTTGTGCACACTGTTCTATTTAAGTAGGATGAGCTGTGTTAAAATTGGAAATGCATTGTGCCAGGGACTGCAAGGAGGGTAGTGAAGACTGGGCTGGGGCTTCTGTGAATGTTGGTGAAGATGAGTGAAACAGAGGTAGACCAGATGCCTAGAGGTGATGTGAGCACTCAGAACTTGAACCATATCTCTTCTTTTTCATTTGTCTCACCATTCATTCAGTGTGTGCTAGCTTCTTCCAAATGCTTGGATACTGCTGTGTTTTGGATAAAGTTTGAGTGTGACTCTCAGGATTTGGTGCTCTAGAAACTTGCTCATCAGAGTGCCCTGTGAACAGTGGGGTAACCTTCAAGAGTGGATCTAGTAAAAGGTGCTATACCCTAACCCTAACCCTAACCCTAACCTTTAAAACAGGTTAATGTGGGTTTCATCTAGAGCAAGTAAGTTCTCTTGAGAGTTGGTTATTTTCTAAGAAGACTGGTCCTTGAATCCCAATGGCTTCCACCTCACATTTGCTATAAAAGGGTGCCATCTGCCATGTTGTGATATACCTAAAAGGTTCTTGCTCATGTCATGCTCTTGAGCTTGCCAAATTATGACCTAATAATCTTCTCTTTTTTATAAAGTTCCCAGTCTTAAGTATTTTTCTTTTGCAACAAAAATGGACCAGTAAGACATTTTTTATTGATGTTATTTAATCCATTTAACAATATTGTGAAGTAAATGTGGCCTGGCCTTTCCTTACCAAATGAAAGGAAACTCTAAGACTGTAGGACCAGTAATAATGTGGGGAAGCTACCCATTGGTAAGAAACAGATCAAGAGCTTCAGCATGGACCCAGTCTTACTTAGTCATATCATGTAGCTACAAAGCAAGTGATAGGAGCTATAGATTTTGGAAGGAAGAAAAATAGTAGAGCCACTTGCTTCCTGGCAGCGCTCTTCCTAATGCTTAGATAGAGTACACTGCTCAAGGCACAGGAGAGACCAGGGATTTGGGGGGATTTATTGGTTTGTGGGTTATATATATTTATTTGTCCAGGGCTAGTATAAAAGAGTTTTGTTCCTCAGCTTAGGGAGCAGCCCCAGCTGACAGGGTGAGTCAGAGCAGATACCAGAATAGAAGCCAGAGGGCATATATATGAAGGCCATGCATATTCCAGTCAATTGTATTATAAGATTTCTGCTCTCAGTAATGAAGCTTTTATATGTGATACTGTTTTCAGACTGCTTTATGATCATTATTAGTGTTGCTTGGCAACAGTGTCCCAATTTAGCCATATCCACTTACCAGGGCATTCTTAATTCTAGATCCACTAAGAGTCTAGGTCACTGCTTCAGCATTCTCAAGCCTACTTTTATCTGTCTGTCTGTCTGATACTCTGTCCATCTGTCCATACACCCACCCACCCATGATAGTGGGTTTTGTTAGGCACTCTCTTGTTGTTAAATTTACTTCTTACCTTCATATTCTATTGAGGAGGCTTTAGTGGGTAGGAAAATGGGTGCTTTACTGATATAATTGCATAAGCAATGGTAGCATCTTTATTAAAACCATATGTTCACAAGGACACAACTCTTGTTCACATTTCTTTGCTGCCTGGACAGATGCCTAGTGCAATGTTTTTGCTCTGAACATGTGTTGAAGAGCGAGCCAATTACAGGTTGTGTGCTTGACCTTTTGGGAAGTACTTTCCATAGTCATCTTGTTTATCCTTCTTGTATGTATGTCTTTGTCTAGGATACTATCTAGTACTTACTTACAGTTACTGTAAGCTGGTTTCAACACTTATGTATCAGATATACTCAATAGCATTGAATATTTGGTTATAATCTTTTTTACAAATGAGGGAATTTGATCTAAATTGCACAAATCTTTAATTTAGGCCACTTTTTTATTTCTCATCCAATGTTTCCTAGCATAACATGTGTGCTGGTAAGGCTCTTTCTGTGTCCTCTCTGCTATAGAAGCCATTAACCACAGGTAGTTCCTACATCTTTGCAAGGCAGCTTATGCTGAGGAGGAATGAAGTTTTACATTCCATTTAAATTAAGTCTCAATACAGGGATGGCAAAAAAAAAATTCAGAGGGAAAGCTGAACACAAAGTAAATATATGTGTAGCAATCTTATTTGCATTATCACCCTTGATAAGTTATGCTTATGATTTTTGTCTTCTTTATAGTTATTGTTAACTTATCATCATTTTAAATTCATTTTACTGTTTTTCTTGATAAATACAAAATAAATAAAGAAAAAAAAATTAAGTCTCAAAAGTAACATCTGACTTTTACTATCATATTGGACAGTATCAATCCCTACAAGGATATCTCTAAATAGTAAGGTCTACTGATATTGAGTGTTCACTATGTACCAAGCTCTAGATCCACACCCAGAAACAAGGATTGAATGATTTAAACCTCAAAACCCTGGGTGAGTTCCCAATGTCCAGGTGAATACCTATAGATGAGCTATCCCTTATCTTACAGCAAGGAAGTGTTGTGACTAGGTTCTTATCTGGGGAGAACTGACCTCAGAGTTTTTAATTAGCTTCTTGCTTCTCTCTGATTTTTTATGTGCACTGGAATGGATCTTGCTGCAGAAATTAAGATCTATCTCATTGTTCTAAAGGTTTGTCAACTGCTAATAGAATGCCTCTTTCTTCCCTTCCCCATATCTTTCTAAAGTGGTGAAACCATATGTAGCTTTGCAAATTCACTGTTCCTGCCTTATGACTCATTTAGATTAAAGACATTTTTTTCCTCCCATGAAGTGAAGTTATGTCAGTGTCACTTTGAAAAAACAAACAAAAAACCCAAACCAATATTCTTCATAGGATTTCTGTCATGTCTCTAGACAAATGAACCAAGATCCATTTTGTGTTACTAGTTAAAATATTTCAAAGTTAGGGTGAGAAGAGAAGGTCAAGTTGAGTTGAGCTATAGTATCATTGGGTGGAGTAAACTTGCATCCTGTGAGTTTGATGACATTTACAACAGTTTCTGGCTGAGCCTTTGTTTACTGAGGGTGTTCAAATGTGAATTAGTTGTATACTATATCTGGTTACATAGGAGAAAGCAGAGAAATCATGCTTCTGTGTGGAGGTGGAAGCCACTGCAGTATAATCATACTAGAAGTCAGTAATACTTTAGGATACAGATTTTGCCTCCCCCCATACCCCCTGTGTCCTGTAATATGAAGTTTGTGGCCCAGACTAGCCCCAGCATGTGGACCAGCAGTCCCAAAGGTCCAAAGAAACACACAGAGGCTTACATTAATTTCATGCTGGTTGACCTAAGGCTCAGGCATATAACTAACTCTTAAACTAACCCATGATTAGCTAAGTGGCTTAGTACCTTTTCTTAGAGCAGCATTATGGCTTTCTTTCCTTTGCATCTGCTAGCATCTGCTGTCCTCTTCCTTTTCCCAGAGATTTTTTATTCTGGTAACCCCACCCACACTTCTTGTCTGCCTTCTGAACAATCAGCGTTTTATTAAACCAGTAGGTGGGACAAATATTTACAATGTACCAGAATATAATCCCATGTCAGTGTCCTGTATGTTGGTGACTACTGTGAAGTAAACGTGGCTCACTTGGAAGCCATGAAGAGACGGGAGGCAGGGTCAGGATTTCAGGTTAGGAACAGAATTAGGTGAAAGTAATCAAGAAAGACACATGGAAGGAGAGCCAGAGAGATGTTTCCAAAAGATGAAAACTCATGTGCACAACCCAAATTTAGGTAAGACTTTGTGTTCCAAGGAGTGTAGGGTAAGGGTGTTTTAGCTCCTAAAAATAAATGGGGCATGCTGTGTCCAAGGACCTCTGGAGAAAGGCTTGACATGTAGACTTTTATTAGCTAGTTAAGTACAGCTGTCTTTTTCCTCTGCTGATTCAAAGCAGTCATTTAGCTTTCAAAGGCAGATCTGACTTTTTTCATATATCTATTCATCAATGATCCATTAATTAATTAATTAATTAGTTTATCAATTCACCCACCCTCTTACCTCCCCACACCATCCATGTCCTTCATGGGCCTTGGCTAAATTGTAGACATTGGCAGAGAGGTAAGGGTGCTGATCTAGAAGGGAGCTGTTTCCTATGCAAGGAGCTTGAAGCAGTGCTTGAAAGGGTCAGCAAGAGCTCCCTGACTTCCCTAAGGTTCCAGCTTTCTTCTTTCTGCATCTATTAGTTCTATGCGTTGTTGTCAGGCAATATAAGAATCTAGGAAACCTGCAGTCTTCAATGAAGCTGAAGCTCAACAATGTCCATTATCTGTGCACATATTCTACTGTCACCTGGTTACATAGAGACATTCATCTTATTGGACCAATAGTGATAGACCACATATTTACTTCTAGACAAGCTGCTTTTTAGGTATGAAGATGACAGAGAACTTTTTGGTACCTCAGAACCCCAGGGTACTTTTGGTGTCTTAATTTCAGGGCTCATGATTTTCAACTTTTTGAAAACTCAATTCACTGAGCTCTCAGGTGTTTTAAAAAAGGAGATGGCATGAGCCAGGTATGACCAGGGTTCTGTTTTGAGGCACATGCTAGTGGGTGGGCTCAGCAGGCACTGAAACTTACTTAGCTTACCTTGTACCTGGTGCCTTACTGTCATAATCTTAGTTAACCTAGCGAGGCTATATTAATCTTATTTTTGAAAGGGGCCGGGAGAAGCTGACATAGGTGCTCAGCTTAAGATCAAGCAGCATTGGAGTGGAAGAGCGGGACTTCATCTCTAATATGTTCATATCAATGTTCCTGTTGCCATTGTACCTTATGGAGCGCTTTGGGCAATAAATGTACTCCTGAATATGTTTACCTCTGCTGATTTTGACTATGAACTGGCCTTTATTCATTAATAAACTTACTATGTTAATGAAAAAGAGCTTTAGCTTCATAACATAAAATATATGCATAACTCCATGTGGCCGCTGAAACTGTAAAATTGAGCTGAAATTTGGACTCTGGAAGGACACTGTCTTTTCTAGGATTCAGCTTTGTTTCCTTTGGCTCTGGTGGCAGTTGTTGTATCAGATAGAGCAATGATCTATCTGAGAAGAAGGCTTCCCATTTCAATTCTAGATAAAGAAGAGGAAAACATAAAATTATATTGCTCAAAGCTAGAGCTGTTTCAGGCTACTGCTCAGGAGATAACATAAATCCCCTTTTGATGTGGGATGTTTTTCTGTACACTGTGAATATGCTTTATTATTATTTGTTAATAAAGAAGTTGTTTTGGACTATGAAGGCAGCTTAAAGGCTGTTGGGGAAATCCAAGCAAGATAAAAAGAAAGGAGGGCAGAGCCAAGCAGGAGCTGCAAGCTGCTACCCAGAAATCAAGGTGTAATGGAACACAGGTTAAAGCCATAGAATGCCCCGACCTGCAGGGCGTCAACACGGGAGACCACCTATGAGAGAGAATGAAGGGAAGGGAGACGCAAAGGAAGGCAGCAGGTCAAAATGCGAGTCTGATCGAGCTGCAATTTATTACAATTCTATACATGCTTATATAGTTCTAAAGCAGAATATGGGGAGGCGGCAATCTTCAAACACCTGTAGGAAGCTGGCCAGGGTAAGCAGAATATTGGCAAGGTGACTGGTCTTGTTTCAGGAGAGGGTTGCTAGGTAACCTAACTGTAGAATGTTCTTGTTATTCTATTCTTTAGAGCCACCTTAGAGGGCTGCTAAGTAATTTAGCCACAGAATTCTATTATTTTATTCTTTAGAGTTAATACTTTGTTACTGTTAAGCAAATCAGAACATCTATTTTACTTTGGGAGAACATCTATTTTACTCAGGGTCGTGCTAGCTCAGTGGTTTGTTTCTCAGTAAGTTCCCATGGTAGCCTTTAGCTAGAGGCCTAGAGGCTCAAGCCAGGGTCTTGGTCCCTGACGATGGAACATGTGGCAATACAATAGATAAATGGAAATGGGTTGAGTTAAGTTATATTAGGTAGTTGGTAATGATCCTGAGCCAAAGGACAAACAGTTTGTAATTGATATAAACCCCTGAGTAATTACTGAATAAGCAGTTGCATGACCACAGGTGGGAGGGCTTTGTCAGAACCTAAAGGCCCATACAGGTCAGAAAAACTTCAGGCTAAAAGTGCCATTTCAACTTGGTACACATATATCCCATGTAAAGCCTTACAAAAAGTTCTAGAAAGATTACAAAGAGTTCTAGAACACAGAAATGGAGGCTAAAACACCTTCCTACTTATATTTCTCAAGAGGTCTGTGGTACACAGTAGCATGCTAGCTAGAATTGCAACATGGTGGGTTCCTGCAGTTTCACAGGCACCTCAGTACAAGCATGAGCTGTATATAACAGATTTAAGATTTTTGTTTATACAGACAAAAAGTGAACAGAGTCAAAGATGGCTTCTTGGTAGCAGCATTTTCTCAGGAGGCATGTTTGCTAACTGCAAGCAGAGACATAGCTCCTTTATGAGAGTCTTCCTGACTTAACTTTAGCAGCAGAAACCTCAAGTTTCTTTAAAGAGGCCCTGCTGCCAAGCACTTAAATGAGTTTTATGTGCAATAAGTGGTGGTGCTCTACTTTGTGCCAGTGTGAACTCTAAAATTCCCCCGAGTTAGGTAAATGTGGTTCCTGCCAGTAACTCTTCCATGAAGTAAGTTTGCACAGACTAAAGAGCTGGGTGGAGCAAGCTGCCATAGCCAAGCCTTTAATCCTAGCCATGATTTAGGAGATTAAAATTGTGGTTATAAAAAGAGAGATATATAGTAAAAACAGATATAGATGACAAAACCTCTCTAAACATTTTATACTATGTTTAAACATATATATATATATATATATATAGGCTTGAGAGAGAAAAGAAAAAAAATTAAAGTCCTTAAAAATGAAATAGAGTTAAAAAAGTAATATGCCACATAAAGATGGAAAATATACAAAGTCTAGATACTGTATGTTATTGTTTTGTCTTTGAGATTTTTGACTGCAGAAGAAGGAACAAAAACTGCTAACAGACAATTAGTTATAAATGCTGCTGGATTAGTTCAACCTATATATTTTGTAAATGCCTTGACTTCAAAATTGAAGGTAAAAGATTTGTTTTGGAGAAGTAGTACTGATTTTATTTCCACAGTTAATGAGAGGCTGTGAATTTATTGTGGATTAAAGAAAACAAGTTTTATAGAGGAAGACCCCTCGAATAGAGATGCTCTGTATCCAAAATAGCTTCAAGGAAATGAAGCTGAGATGACCCAGCTTCATAGAATACTCCAGTCAGTACTTGACCATATTCCTGAGAAAATTCAGGATCCTCATAAGATTACCAGCATCCCAATCACCAGGAAGTAGTCAAGAGAACTATGCCTACATATCCAAAAAAATGGATTATGGATATTTGTCTTTGTTTACAGTATTGATTAGATGTTATTATAGATAATGGTGAGGAAAAATATATAAAGGAAATTAGATTTGGGGTTCTGGCTTTAAAAAGAAAAAAGGGGAAATGTATGTGGGATAATACTGTAAGTATTTTTTGCTTGTATTTGTTTAATAAAATGGTGATTGGCTAGAAGTTAGGCAGACAGGAAGTATAGGCAGGGCAACCAGACAAGGAGAATTCTGAGAAGAGAAACAGCAAAGCAGACGACAGTGAGATGCAGAGGAAGCAGGATGAGAATGTTGCTCTGAAGTGAAGGTACCAAGCCACATGTCTAAATGTGGATAAGAATCATGGGTTAGTTTAAGAGTATGAGTTAGCTAGTGATATGCCTGAGCCTTAGGCCAAGCATCATTATTTAATATAAGACTTTGTGTGATTATTTGAGACTAAATGGCTGTGGGACTAGCTGGGTGGGACAGAGAAACTTCAGACTAAACCCTTTACTGAGGATGTCCTATGCTTGATGGGATTAGAGGCTGTTTCCTCATGAATGGCATACATCTTCCTGGAGTACTTTTAGGGATAGTGGGGCAAGTCTTCTTTGTTCAATGTTACATGTTATCTCCTGTGGCTTTTCAATGATACTGTCTCATGCTCTTCTTCTCCACTCAAATTGAACTCACAAATTTGACTATGTAGAAATGGTTTCACCCAGATCTCATCTTTTTTGTCTTTAGGTTGTTACAGGCATGATACTCTTTCATTACTTTTTTAATTCAAGAGGACCATGTGTCTGATTCTGACTTAAGGCTTGTAGCAGCTAAAATATTTGTTGGCTGGTTCAAGAACCTGGGGGCTGGAAGAGGTGTTGGGGAGATAGGATCTAAGAGTTGTATCACACCTGACATGAGGAGATGTTTAGACTGACTGTGCATGCTGGTTTGGCATTCTGCAGGTAAGAGGTCTGAGGTTGCACAGCTGATCCAAGTCCAGATTGGACTTATTTTGTGACATAGTCTCTCATTCATTTAGCTGATTCCTTGTGCTTTTGCAGATAAGTCGTAAGCTTTCTTCTCTCTCTCTCTCTCTCTTTCTCTCTCTCTCTCTCTCTCTCTCTCTCTCTCTCTCTGTGTGTGTGATAGTGTGTGTGTGGTGTGTGTTTTCTGCATATATCTGTACCACATGTGTGCTTGGTGCTGGTGGAGGCTAGAAGAGGGTGTTAGATCTCTTGGAACCAGAGTTGTGAATGGCTGTGGGCTGCTATGTGGATGCTGGGAACCAAACCCAGGTTATCTGTAAGATCAGCCAGTGTTCTTCAACACTGTTCTTCAGCCTTACTTTTCATCTTGAAAATAGAGACAGCGAGAGAAATAGATATTTATCTGATTCATGTACATGATCATAACAATCTTTTTTTTAAGCTCTGAGGTTAGTTTCATTTTGTTGGCTTAAAATGTTTGTTAAAACTTATAAAATTTACACTTAATAAAGAATGTATTATCTTAACCATTTTTAATTGTATAATTAAGAAGTGTTAAATAATTCACACTGCTGTGCACCTAATTTTAAGAACTTTTTTGATCTTGTGGTATTGAAATGTCATACCAATTAAACATTCTCCTTTCTCTAGCCTCTGGCAGCCATCATTTCTTGTGATTTGACACTGGAAGTGTCTCTCATGAGTGAGGTCAGTTAATAAATGTTTGTTGGTAATTGGTAACTTAGTATAATGTCCTGTAGATTCATCCATATGACAACTGTCATTTTAAAGCTTGAATAAATTCTGTTATAAGCATGATACAGATAGTATATTTACTTTTAATTAATATATTACTTGGTATGTCCGTGGTGGCACACTTAGCATGGTGTTTTCCAACTTATTTTGTATGTTTAACAAATGAGTATAGATCAAGTTGATGTGAAATCCCAATCTATTTGACACTTGCCTTATTTTAAAGGTTCTTCTAGCTCCAAGAGTCAAGAATAAATTTGATATTCAAGGAATGGTACTTTTGTGTTTGTGTATGCTTGAGTGTATGTATGTGCATTATCTGCATCCAAGTGTCTGCATAGACCAGAAGAGGGCAGGTACCCTGGAGCTGGAGTTATAGGAGATTGATTATAAGCAGCTTGTTGTGGGTGCTAGGAATTGATTCCGGCTTCTTTGTAAAAGCAGCAAGAGCTCTTAACTACCGAGCCAATTCTCCAACCCCAGAAAGAGTTCTTTGTAAAGAGTCAATTGAATAAAGTTTTAGAAATGTTGGTTGAGGATTTTCTAGTTCTTGATATTCTCTGGTTTCTCCTGTGCTTTGCTGTTGGCCTTTTGGTCCCTTGGACTTGCTGGTTTATGTATGGTCAGGGCTTTTAGCACTTGGTGCTCCTGTTTAATATTCCACCACTGTGACATGGTCATTTAACCTGGTGCTTCTGGTCTATGATAATTTAATTACAGTAGAAATTTATGGTGGAGTAACTAACTGTTTAACTCATGGTAACTGGAAATCAAAAGTGAGAGACTGGAAGGGGCCAGGCCTGGTCTGGCGCCAGGGCCATTGTCTCAACATCCCAACTTCAAGGTCATGTCTCATATGACTTACCTTTATTATATTAGATCCTAGTTTTTTTTTGTTTTTTTTTTTTTTTTTAAAAGGTTCTACCCTCTTTTGTCAGCACCCACAGGCTGAAGACCACAGCTTTAACATATGGACATTAGTTATATTCCATATCTAACCTATAGTATCATGAAATTTTGTATACTAGCCATACCTCACTGGATGAGTTGGGATGTTCCTTCACTGCTTTCAACTCAGGTGGTCACATGCAGAATGAAGGTCTGGACTCCTTTCAGTCCCCAGACCTAGAGGTTTTAGATGCCTTAGGATTCTGGTCCTGTCTGAGCTGTCCCAGGTTAAGAATGCTGAATTGGCTCTAATGAAGCCCGAGGTAGATATTAGAACAACTTGCAGAAGTTTTCTGGAGATTTACTTTGTACTACTAGAGGCTACAGAAGCACAGTAGGAGGTGAAGACGTTAGCTTGGTTTGCACTTTGTGCCTACTGTTTTCAGAAAGTATTTTCCTTAGCTGCCAAAGGTCCTCCTAGTGGCCTGTAGGCTCCCAGGCACTGTTCTCAAAGCAGCAAGGAATCATCTAGCATCAGTATTATGGCCCCAGTCTAGGTGTGAGTTCACAAAGTCAGCTCTTTGGAGCTGACATGCTTCTTCAAGCCAAATGGATGCTGCCTGTGTGCAGTGAAGTGGTTTACAGTGCCATGTCTTGTGTGATTGGTCAGAGTTCCTTTCTACCCAGTTGATCGTCATTTTCTATTTAAATAAATGCTTTGTTTGTCTGGGGGAGCCCTGAGTCCTAATGGCTGACATTTACCTCTAAATCACTCTGTGAAAGATTTAAGTAAGCATTTCTTTTTCACCTTTTCCCTGATGCATATTTAATTCAGGTTCCAATGCTCCTGACCACATCATTTCTTGCAGCTGTGTCTGGTGGGGATATTTATTGCTTGCATCTTTTGAATTCCAGCCTTTTGGGGTCTCCTAAATTTCTGGGTATTAAAAGCTCATAATGGATTTTCTAGTGCCCTTGAGGAGCCCATTGCTTCTTCTGGCAGCATAGCCGACTTGAAAAAGAGGGCATTGTGAGCCATGCAGACAGCTCCCAGAGGCTGCTGTACTCTGTCTGCCCACTGAACCCAACTTTAAGATGTGGCTTTACCTTTTTTTCCTTTTTTTTTCTCTACTTGCTCTTGGCAAAATAAAAACTGGATAGTGGAAGGAAACAGAAAGAGTGATAGTGGCATATGGACTCATCTGACAACTAGTCTTAAAGGGACCTTGTCCCAGTTTTTTCATAATCCACATTAAGGAAACAAATTCAGGGGCTAGGAAGATGGAGTAAAGTACTTTTCCTTGTGCAAGTTTGAAGGTCAGGATCACCAACATTTACATAGAAGATGGGCATGGTAGCTTGTGTACATGACTATAATGCTGGGGGGCCAGAGACATGGAGATATCTAGAGGTTGCTCGTTAGCCAGTCAGTGAGATCTAGATTCATTAAAAGACCCTTCCCCTAAAAAATATGTTGGAGAGATATTGAGGACGACCCTGGGCATCTAAATCTGGCCTCCACATACATGCACCCATATAAAAGGAATACAGCCCTGGGGTGAAAACTTGGCCAGCTTCTTTAAGAAAGGCCCTGGGTGTGATACTTAACATCACAAAAGTAGGCAAAACACCAGAAACAAATTGAGACACATCAACTGTTTGTACAGCCTGTAATGTTCCAGGTAAAGTGTGAAGTGTTCTCAAATCTGTTTTCTGAAATTTGCACAGAAATCTTTCCAAGTTCCATTGTTCAGCTGTGTGAGAGAACTTGCCTGCTTTTACAGGGCTAAAAGTAGAAGCACCAGTCTGCTCTAAGTTCATGGTTCTGTTCTGTTCCTCCCATCAGTGTCTTCTTTACAGGAACCTGGAATTGGGTCCACTGTGCAGTTCTGATGTTCCTGGTGTTTTTTGCTGACATCTAATAGATTATTCTGTTAATTACTTCTCAGAGCTGAGCAGATCACCAAGCTTTCTCTGTCTCATAATTTTGACTCATTAAGTCCCTGAGAGGAAAATGACTCCTTAGAGTTGTCTTCCTACTCATTCAATTAGAAACAATTCTTCTTCTTTTTCTGGAGCGGTATGTATCTATCTGGGAGGTCAACATTTTCAGAAGTGCTTGTGCCCCTGATAGGTACATCCCCCTCAACTCTCTAGTAGGTCTTATTTTTGAAGAATCTGTCTCTCTTCTATTGCTAATGTCCTCACAACCCCTTCCTAAAGGTGGATACCATTCCTTATACACTCTACTCTGTTGGTGCTAGCATAGGGTGATGCCCTGGCCTTGGCAAGCAGTGCTGGTGTGATAATGTGAGGTTGCTTCTCAGCATGCTGAGGCTTGGCCCTGACTTGTGTGTGTCTCTTAGTCTTTTATGTACTGCAAGTTCCTTTCAGCAAGGAAATGGATGGCTATAATGCTTTATGGTATTAGTTACTACACAGACTCATAGAGTAAAAATGTGCAATGAGGTCATGTATTTTTGCATTATTCACTTGTATTGTGAGATGAGTCTGCAACAAATAGTAATTGACTAAGGAAGGAACCTCCGCTTGTCCCACCTTGAAAAGTGACATATTGGTGTGAATCAGGTTCTCAGGAACTGCCTATAATAGATGTCTTGTCTCTCAGGGTCAGAGTTCTCCAGAGAATGAAATTAGTATAGTGTTTACTATAAGAGGGAACTTACTGGTCACCTGGCTTTTACACTCTCAGAGGGTACAAGGTACCACAGTGGTTGTCTGGTGCAAGCTCGAGAGCCTGGGAAACTGGTAGCTGTGAGCTTCAGGACTTTAGACTGAGGTGCTAGTTCCAGAGTCTAGAGGCATCAAACCTAGAGCCTGGTGTCTAAGGGCTAGATTTGAATTCATTTGGAAAGATGATTCAGAAGCCAATTCCCCCTCCTTCCATTTTTATGTTATATTTAGCCTAATTGATTGGTGTTGTTCATCTTGAGGGTAGGTCTTCTCCTTCTCTCTGATGACCCACACATACTAGACTTACAGAATTAACAAAGGTTAATTAGTTTTTTTTTTAGCATTCTTCATTTCAGTCATGAAATAACATAGGGTCCTTCGAAAAGTCATAAGGCTGAGCCCCACTCCTGATACTGAATTTAATACTGGCTCATTGGCTGAGGCTTAGCTCATATGTTCTGAAAGAAGGGGTCTGGTGTGAACTTGACTACTGTTTGGGTAAAGGCCACTGGGCTCTCCAGACTTTGAAGACTCTTGTTTGATAGATTAGGAAACCAGAGAATGGTGTGGCCAGGAAACAGGGTATTTCAATATGCTGCTCTACCCCTCCTCTCAGGCCAGTTTCTGTACTTCCTTGTGTAGAAAGATCTCTGGCGCTCTTTAGCTAGAAATCCTCCTTCTCACAGAATGTCTTGTACTCCTACATTTCTGCTTCTGTAATCCCAGGACCAGCTGGACCAGCCATAAGCTTGCAGAGGGCAGAATGCTACCTGATTCAGTGTGGTTCCCCATAGAACTGTCTCCAGAAGTACATCTACTTGGCTCATCATATTTGTTTTAGATATATCCCAGCTAATTTATGAATGACTTTCTAAAGTCTTTGGTTTTACAAGTAATAATGTCTTTCCCAAGATACTTATTTCCTATTCAGGCCAGAATACAGCTCATTTTTATTAGATTGCTTTAAAAAAATAAAAACTAAAAAAAACATACTTGAGGGAGAAAAGCTCTTTACTTTCCCTCTATAATTAGCCCTGATGATGAGACTATGTTTTTCATTATGTTTTATTTTAGCTGCTTAAATATATTTTTATTTTATCTATTTAGTTTGATACAGATGGAGATTTTTCGTCAATTTCAGAGTGCCTCAGTAGTCTGCTGAGTCCCTAAGAGTCAGTATTATGGTCTTGGGTCCTTTTTGGCATGTAAAGGAAGTATCCAGGGAAGAAGTCAGTATGGGTAACAAGGGCATGATAGTAGAGGTGGGGGCAGGGGTGGATGTGGATGGATGGGTCTCTGCCTTCCTGAGCAGAGCTTGCTGGGACCTGTTGAGGACAGTTTCAGTTTCACAGTCATTTCTTCCTGTTTATGGCTGAACTGAGAGGTTTTGTTGGGGATACCTAGAACCTTTGGAACAAAGAAAATAATGAAGGACTTGAAGACATCCATCCGTCTATCCATCCACCCACCCACCCACCCATCCATCCAGTCAATTTTCAATACCTGCCACAAGGCTGTTTTTGAGGATACAAAGTCCCTGTCTGTGTGTGTATACTCCTGATAACAAGTTTTTTCCAATTCAACACAGTAGGAAAGGCACTGATATTTTCATTGTCCTTGGGTATATGTGGGCTTGCTTATGTAAATGTTTGTGTTTTCTGATGGTCTTAGGTGACCCATGTGAACACAGCTTGACTCCGAAAGGGGATGTGACCCAGAGGTTCAGAGCATCTGACTTAGAGCCTTGTGCTTCTCTTTGAATCAGGATAATGGATATACCTCTTCATAGCACTCAGTAGATAGATTGAACTCTAGCACTTTACATACCTGTCAATAGGACAAAAGGAATAGAAAGCACAGAAGGCTTCTTTGGCTTCAGAACGTATATTTCTACCCCTGGGTTTGGGAGTTTTTCTGGATCAGTCTGGTCTAAGCTTGACCTCAAGTTCTTTGTTCTAGGAAAGGCAGCATGTGGTAGGCAATCTAGAGGTTCCACTCACTGTTTCCATTGGATTATATGATATTGGAGAAGTTCTTCCACTTTTCCAGGGCTCAGTTTTCTCTGTTTATACTGATAGAGATACCTGCTTAGAGAATTCTGGATTTCTGACAGCATTCAATCCAGAGCATTTTACTTTGAATATGCTTTCTTTCCCTAAGACACATCCACATTTCTCTGAGGTGTAGTATGCTCCTGGTGGACCTTGGATTTTGGGGCATTGTCTTGAGATGATAAACATTATTGTAGGCAAGGGTTGTATGACACTATGCACTGAATTATACTGATGAATTATGTTATCTTTTGGGACAAGACATAAGGGGGATAACCAGATGGCTCACTAGGTTTGTTTAGGGTTCTCACAATCAGTTTTTCCTAAAATTTTGTAGGTATTTCCTATGTGTTATACCTAGTGAGAGCTACAAGAGAAAAGGATGTTAATCTTTGAATCCCTTCAGAGACTAAAGTGCTTGTATTTGGTTTGACATGGGCATAAGATTTTGAACCTTGAGCTTCAGTTTTATTAACTATGAAACACTAATAATATTGATAAATAATATTAATGATGAAAATAACATAGTTTTCAAGAGATGAGTGCTTTATCACTTATGCTTTGATTAATTCTCTCTTTAATTTGTAAGTGCTGTTATTTCATTAAATACACGAAGAAATGAAGATACAGAGGGTAAAGAACTTTATTAGAATCACACAACTAAAGAGCAACAAAGCAGATTCAAGCCTATCTGCCTTCAAAGTTTAAACTAATCTATCTCTTTCTGTCTCTTTATCTCTTTATCTTTCTCTCTGTGTATGTGTGTATGCACTTGTTTATGTGTATGTATGATGTGTGTGTGCACTTGCTCTAGAGGTGAATATTTGTGACACTTTAAAAATAGCACTTCATATAAAACAATCCCTCCAAATATATCATTTTCCTGTAAGCCACAAGAGCTACTATTTTCATTAAAAAGGCTGTGGTAAATCTATTTTTAATTTTATTTTTATTAAAAATGCCTTACTGTTCAAGATCATAATCTCTAACAGAATAATAGATGTCATTTTAGAGTTGTGAATAGCCAGCTAAATATCACATACTAGAGGTTCTTAAGAAATAAGATTTGGTGATTATACTATTGTAAAGACAAAAAAATAGGTCAAAAAGCTTTTCTTTTCTACTTCAAATACAATGTTCTGACTTTCCAGATGGTGAGAAGCCATTTAGCAGTGTGAAAGGGATTTTTATGTAGATAATGGTAACCTTGTTTAATTTACAGCCTTTGTTTTGTAAGAGGAACATGGCTCTTTTCAAAGCTCTGTAGACAGTTGTTAAATATTTCAAACTTTATTTGCGGCCAAGAGATTCAGTTTGGAAGACTTCTGATTCATTCCTACATTTTAAAATAATTCATCACTCTTTTGGAATCTGTGGTTTGTGATTGAGTCTAGATACTGTCTCTTAGTATCCTTGGCATAGGCAAGTCCCTTTTTGTCTTCTGGTTTTCTAGCTTAGCTTTATTTTACTCTGGAGGAACCATGGTCACACCCACCCATGATGACTAGTGTTTGGAGAACATCTGACCTGATCAGAGTCATATGATGGAAAGACTTTGGCAGGAACTATTGAATTACATTTTTAAAGGAGAAAGGCTTTCTTCCTCCTTTAGACTGTGAACTGTCTCACAGTTCAGCAGTGCGAAAGGTATGTTGGCTGGGCCAATTTCTGTCCAGGTTGGTAGAAGCGTGTGGCCAGGCTTGCTCCCAACTCTAGACCAGGAAGAAGAGAACTCCAGCCAGATCCAGGGATGTACTATATATAACCTTTATGCTCCATACCAGAAAACCATTTTCTTTTGTTCTCTCCTCTCAAAGGTTTCACAATCTCCCCAGACAACACCATCATCTGGGGAAGGGCCAAATATTTAAATGTAGGGTATCCAAATCATAACAGAGAGTGAAATGACCAAGAACCAAAGTGCTAGACCATCATACTTTGTCTGACAGGGCTTTTAATGATAAGCCATTAGATACTTTTAAAGGCTAATTTACTTCAATTTTTGTCATTTCATAGAAAGAAACCCTTGAGAAATGCCTCAAAACTGATTTAGGATGTCTGTATGTCTGCTGGGGGAGCCATGAGACAAGGGGGGAACTTACAGATTGGTGCTTACCGGTCCCCTAGGGCTGCTGTAAGAATGTAGGAGGACAAATATCCAAAAGCTATTAGAAAAATATTACTTCAGGCTTTTAGAGTAGATGCTGGAATCTCTTAGATCACATTTGACTTTTCTTGTTAGAGAAGCCTTAACAGTTTCATTCATAAGTCTAAGCTGCTATGAGACATTGCATTGTATTATCCTCTGTATTTGAGAAGATGGGCTTCAAAATCAGTTTTAAATATATATGAGATGGTCTTAAAGACTATAAAGCTACAACAGATTCTTAATTTTTAGACCAGTTTTGCTTTCTGAAACTAAATGCCTTTTGTGGGGCTTCTGTTTATTTGCCCAGATTTTAAGGTGTTGGATGTTCACTTAGTAAATTTGGTTGCCAATGTGGTAAAATTAAGTCAGATAACTTTGAAGTTGTATAGAATGCTAGCGCCAGTCTTTCTGGATACATGCTTTTCCTATGTTGGTTGGCATTGTTTCAATCCTCTTCCCCGTGGAGGCTTTTTCTCTAATGATCATTTCTCTAAGCCATGGATTGTTCCATAATAATTTTATAATACATCAGTCAGTGGAATGAAGAAATCCCTCTATCCTATAGAAAGTGCCTGGATTTTGTATGAACACAGCCCTGTTTGCTTTGTCTGGTGATCGCATGTGTTGGTGATTAGACATAGTTCTTTACAGTGATGCCATAGCCTCATACCTGGCAGCAGGCAGTAATCAGTTTTATAAAAAATTCATGTAAATGGGTTATTTTAAGGCAAGTCATTCTGGCTCTAGGGAAATTCATCTTCTAATTCTTTAGGTGGGTACATCTTTTCATTAGGTCCTCTGCTTTTATGAGGAGAGTTTTCTCTGCCAATATGCTAAGATGAGGTAAGCTCTTTAATCTCTCTACTCAGCATGTGCAGTGTGGGAGAGGACCAACACTCCTAGATGCCTAGGAGATCACTCTTTTTCTTTGCCACGAGATATCCTGTTTTCTTGGTAGGTCTGTGGTCAGGGCTATTTCTGAAGCTGCTGCTGAGGTACTGTATGTCTTTGCTTCTTTCCTGGCATGACATGGATTCTTCTGTCCTGGGAGGAGTTCATTCCTTTCATTTCCCCCTCTCTTGATGCAAATAAAAACCATGGAGCACTGTCATGGGAAGACAGATGAAATTAATTCAATAATGCCATCATTGACATCTAGGAGTCCTCCAGGGCAACTCAGAACTGGCAGCTAGAGCTCACCCCTAGTGGAATGAACTATTCTAGAATGTTTCTGAGTTATGCTTCTAAAGGGGTTTTGTTAGAAATGAAAAAAAGCAATCTATCTATCTGTCTTTCTGAAATAGGGTCTCATGTAGCTCAGGCTGACTTGAAACTTATTATGTGGGTGAGGATGACTTTGGACTCTTGAACCTCTTTTCTCATCCTCTGTAGTGCTGGGACTTTTATGAAGTACTGAGGGTCAAATCCAAGGCTTCTTCCATGATAGGCAAGCATTCTTCAAACTGACCTGCATCTCTAGATCAAGGAAACAACAACAGCAACAACAATGATAATAAATTATTATTTTATTTTAGTGTTCTATAGGTGACTGAAAATTGAGTAAAGGAGAGTCTGATCGTGATGGTACCAGCATAGAATGTAAGGAGAACCTTACATTGAAACTGAGTGGTAAGAGAGAGTGCTGGATAATGGTCCAGAGTGTACAAATTGTGGACCATCTCATCCTTAGGAGCTAAGAATCACCTTTATATTTTAAATTGTCTCAAGACATTAAAAAAATACTATTTTCTGTCACAAGGAAATGACACACAGTTTAAATTTCTCTGTTCACTAGTAAAGCCTTGCTAGCCCATAACCATACATATTTCATCTTCTGTGTCCACTTACCTACTATCACAGCCAACTTGCATAGCTGCAACTAAGATCATGTAGCAGACAGAGGTTCAAGGATTTACATTCTGACCTTTTACATAAAAAGTTTGCTGACTCCTGCATGAATATACAGTCGTCCCTCCCCGCCCCCCCAACCTTTCTACCCTGAGGCTGTCTGGATAATGATAACATTTGTTCAGTGTACCAGCGAGTTGGAAGCCACCCTGCTGGGCAGGGAGGGCCTCCATGCTGCTCTTGCAGATGACTGTCCATAGCCTTTAGTTGTCCTTATAGACACTGTGCTGGCACCTGTGGGTGCTGGAGGTGGCCACTCTCACATGTGTCCAGTTTCCTGGGGTGGGAGTGAAGGTAGCTTCTTAAAGGTGTGCTGTGGGCTCAGGTATTCTTAGTTATCTTCACTTTCTCATGCAGCTTAAAAGCTTTTTATTCATGGGGCTGCTTTGTTCTCAGTTGGTTTTTATTTTTCATATGTCATTTTGTGCTGGTCTCTTCATATTACTTAGCACTTCTTAAAGCTGTTATGGGCAGATATTTGTTATTACAAATTCACCATCTGTTATGGCAGATGTTTGTTATTTGATATTTGTTATTTTAAATTTACAGTCTTGTTGAAATTCTCCTTCTGTCCCTCTTCCTCTCCCTCCCCTTCTCTCCCTTCCCCATATCCCTCCCTGTTTCCTCTCTCCCTGTTTCCCCCTCCCCCTTCCTGGATCTCCTCTCCTTTTCTCCTTTCTCCATCCCCCTCTCTCTCCCTGGCTCCCTTCCCCCCCTTCCTCACTCCTTATCTCTCACAGAAGACTGTGTTTTTGACAAGAGCTATCAAATGATTGCACATGTTCAACCAGTGTTGATTAAGCCTCCATTTTTGCTTAAGGGAGGAAGGCAGCTTACAGTGCACCCATTTCAGCCTATGGGAAGCATCTCTTTCTGTGGATTAACACAAAAACCTGAATTCTACTATTACTTTATTTAATCTGTTAGGATATTGACAAATAATATACAGAGAACTATCTATTCAGAAGCTGGAAAAAGTCAAACAGTTCATTAGGTTCTCAAGTATTTTTGCTCTTGTTATGGATAAAGCACTATTTTAGAGAAATGGAATTATCTTGGATATTATATGTCATACTAAGAGTATATATAGATACAGATATTTACAAACACAGACACACAGGCTGTACACACTGAAGATTGAATACAAGGCCTTACATGTGATAGGTACTTACCCTATCCCTGATTCTTAGAAAAAAATGTATTTAAAAACAGATTAATGGACTGGTGGGATTTAGTAGATGGAGATAGCAGAAATTTGTAGGTTACCAAGGAAAGTCTATTAAGTGGGGTTGGGAGGATACTCAGATCCTCTGATGAAGCCATCAGAACCAACATATACAGGAAAGAATTTTAGGTAGTATGTGCAGCAAACAAAAAGCTATTGTGGCTGGGCTGTGAGATGTCACAATGAGACTTGCAAGTGAAGAAAAGTCAGATCCTGCTTAATAACAGAACAGCAGCCATACAGTGGGGCAGAGCCCTCACACCTTGTCAAGGCCCCTGTACTGTCTGAATATGAGTTTAGACCCTAACTGGCTTGTATCTTACTACCTATGTTATCCTGCAGTTAAGCATACTTACCACAGGCATCAGTGTGTGTACTAAGTGTATCTGAGTAACCTTTGTGGCTGAGCCAGCATCACCCAAGCCTCTGTTTCTGGCCCTCTGATCCTAATGACAACTGTGTCCAGGCTTCATCTTTATACTACAGTTAGATTAATTCATTTTTCTTCAGTGAAGTAGATAACTATTGTTATCCTCAATTTGAACCATGTCCTGTGAGGTTTTATATCATCTCTGCAGGGAACAGCTAAGACAGCCATGAATGTCTGTAGTTTCTGTTGCAGGCTGCTTGTATGGCTTCTTCGCAACAACCATTCTTTTGCACATATGTATGAACATACAACAATGTTGCCTGAAAAACTGCATATATGGGTTCAGAGCCTTGCTTTTAACCTTACTAGTTCAGGGCAGATAGTGTTGGGCAGAAGAGGAATAGAATAAATGTTCTCTCCTGTCCTCATCAGATCCTCCTCATGCAGAATAGGAACTATTCATCCAGAAGTCAAATTTACTTGAGTGTCTAATGTGTATTAATGGGCCAAGAGCTCATTCATATGCCACATCTCATCTCAGGACTCCGTTTCCCTGGGCCAAGGATACTTCTTGCTTGTAAGATACTAGGCTAAAGTTTCTTCATGTTCAGGGTTTTTTAACAACTGAACTTCTGACTTGGCTTTTAGTTATCACAACTCTCTAGGCTGGCAGTGTGCCAGCATGTTTTCTTCAGCATGAATAACACATATAGCAAATACTACCAGGTCCTCAAGTGTCATTTCTCACCTGCCTTAGTTAGGCAACCCAGAGCTTTAGGCCTGGAGAATGTTGAATTTCCAGTTTTATCCTGAATGCCATTAGGCGCACTAATTACTGTGGCTGTGAATGCGCCTTGAACTTGAAGAGGGGCTTTGGAATTGTATCATCTTAGGCTCCGTTGTAGACAAGCAATACAATTGATCCCTAATGAAGTAGTGTTAATCTCAATGGTGGGAGGAGAAAGACCATCGACCCAAATCATGATGGCCAAATTAATAAAGCAAGCAATTAATTATAGCAAGCTTTCTTTATTGGTGTATTTGGTCTGCTTCTCCTTAAGACAGGGTTAGAGAGGTCACCTTTGAATGGAGGAAGACAAAACTTTTATAGCTCAGGGCTAGGAGGCTTTTAAATAGGATATGTGGTTGACAAAATAGGTGTTGTTAGAAGAGCAGAACATAAGCATAACAAGTTAGTCCCTCCTAACAAAGGACATGTTTTGTATGGACAAAACAACATAGCCATAAGAACCATAACCTTTAGAAACAAAAGTGGGGTTGCAAGATGTTTATAAACAACTTTTTGAAACAAAGACATGGGCCTCTGATTCCCCTCCCGGGACCAAGTGCTGTCTGCAGAGTCCCAGCACACTCTGGAGCAGGGGCAGATTAACTCTGCCGGTCACCATAACCACAGCTCCTGCTGAGGGAATTTGCACAGCTCCACCGCCACCTCCATCTGAGCGAAGCAACAACTACAGAGGTCTCTGAAGGACAGACTCAGACCCCGCCCAGAGGTGAGGAGGGGTCACCAGGCCCAAGCACCTATATCCCAGCCAAAGAGGGAGAGCTGAGCTCCCATAGGTTTCAGTTCCGCTCCTGGGACCAAGTGCTGTCTGCAGAGTCCCAGCGCACTCTGGAACAGGGGCAGATAAACTCTGCTGGTCACCATACCCACAGCTCCTGCTGAGGGAATTTGCACGACTACCCACCGACACCTCGAACTAAGCGAACCAACAACTACAGGGGTCTCTGAAGGACAGACTCAGACCCTGACCAGAGAGGTGACAGGAGGCACACAAACCCATGTGCCACAACTGACCAGGAACCATCTAATTGTGAACCACTGAAGCCATGGGCAAACGTCAGTGCAAAAAATTACATAATAATACAAAGTACAACATGGTAACTCCAGAAGAGAGTGGCCATCTTACAAATACAAGACCTGAACTGAGCAATGAAGAGGAAACAGAAGGAAGCAACACCAAAAATTCCTTTTTGATGATCATTGAAGCTCTAAAAGAAGATATGAAAAAAAAGCCTTAAAGAAATAGAAGAAAATACAAACAAAAAATTGGAAGAGATGAACAAATCTATGAAAGAAACATGCCAGGAACTAAAAGCTGAAATAAAAGCTGAAATAAAAGCTGAAATAGAAGCAATAAAAAAAGGCACAAAATGAGGCAAAGATGGAAATAGAAAACCTGAAGAAAAAAGCTGGAACCACAGATACAAGCATAACAAACAGAGTTCAAGAGAAAGAAGATAGAATCTCTGAAGTGGAAGACTCAGTAGCTCAAATAGATATATTAGTCAAAGAAAATAGTAAAACTAAAAAAGCCATAACTCAAAATGTTCAGGAAATCTGGAACACCATGAAAAGACCTAATTTGAGAGTAATAGGAATAGAAGAAGGAAAAGAATGCCAGCTCAAAGGCACAGATAATGTTTTCAATAAAATCATAGAAGGAAACTTCCCTAACCTGAAGAAGGAAATGCCTATAAAGATACAAGAAGCTTACAGAACACCAAATGGACATGATCCCAAAAGAAAGTCAGCGCGCCACATTATAATCAAGCCACAAAACATACAGAACAAAGAAAAAAATTTAAGAGCTGCAAAAGAAAAGGGCCAACTCACATATAAAGGCAGACCCATCAGAATAAGGCCTGAGTATTCAATGGAAACGATGAAAGCTAGAAGGGCTTGGTCAGGAGTTATACAGATGCTAAAAGAGCATGGCTGCCAAACTAGAATACTATACCCTGCAAAATTATCAATCACCATAGATGGAGTAAACAAGGTATTGCAGGACAAAGGCAGACTGAAAGAATATCTACCTACCAATCCAGCACTACAGAGAGTATTAGAGGGAAAACACCAACCTAAGGACCCCAGATACACCCACGAAATAACAAATAATCAATAAGTCGACAGAAGAATACCCTAGAGAAGGGAAATACAAACAAGTTGCCACCAAAAATGGCAGGAAATATGAATCAATGGTCACTAATTTCCCTTAATATCAATGGACTCACTCTCCTATAAAACATCACACACTAACAAGGTGGATACAACAACAGAAGCCATCCTTCTGTTGCCTACATGAAACACACCTCAACTGCAAAGACAGACACAGGCTTAGATTAAGGGTTGGGAAAAGATTTTCCAGTCAAACGGTACTAAGAAACAAGCAGGGGTTGCAATCCTAATATCTAACAAAGTAGACTTTAAGCTAAAAGCAATTAAAAGGGACCAAGATGGTCACTACTTATTCATCACAGGAAAAATTGGTCAAGAGGAGATTTCAGTCTTAAATATTTATGCCCCTAATATAGGGGCACCTACATATGTAAAAGAAACACTGCTAAAGCTCGAATCCCACATCAATTCTTACACCCTAATAGTGGGAGACTTCAATACCCCACTTTCAACCCTGGATAGATCAACCACACAGAGCGTCAACAGAGAAATACAGAGTCTAAATGTGGTTATGATACAAATGGATTTCATAGATATCTACAGATCCTTCCACCCAAAGGCAAAAGAATATATATATTTCTCAGCTCCTCATGGAACTTTCTCCAAAATTGACCACATAATTGGTCATAAAGCAAATATAAGCAGATACAAAAAACTGGAAATAATCCCTTGTAACATATCATACCACCAGGGCCTAAAGTTAGAGTTCAACAACATCAAAACCCAAAGAAAGCCTACCAACTCATGAAACTAAACATCACTCAGCTGAACCATCTCTGGGTCAAGGAAGAAATTAAGAAAGAAATCCAAATCTTCCTAGAATTCAATGAAAATGAACCTACAACGTACCCAAACTTGTGGGACACAATGAAAGCAGTTTTAAGAGGAAAATTTATAGCTCTAGATGCCTATATGAAAAACCTTGAGAAATCCCACACTAGAGACCTAACAGCACAGCTGAAAGCCTTAGAACAATTAGAAGCAAACTCACCTAGAAGGAGTAGACGGCAGGAAATAATCAAACTTAGAGCTGAAATCAATACAATTGAAACAAAAAGAACAATACAAAGAATCAACGAATCTAAGAGTTGGTTCTTTGAGAAAGTTAAGAAGATAGATAAGCCCTTAGCCAAACTAATCAAAAAACAGAGAGAGTGTGTCCAAATCAACAAAATCAGAAATGAAAAGGGGAACATAACAACAGACCCCCAGGAAATACAGAGAATTATCAGGTCATATTTTGAAAATCTGTATTCCACAAAAATGGAAAACCTAGAAGAAATGGACAGCTTTCTGGACAGGTACCATCTACCAAAATTAAATGAAGATCAGATTACTTACCTAAACAGGCCTATAACCCTTAAGGAAATTGAAGCTGTCATTAAAAACCTCCCTAAAAATAAAATCCCTGGTTCAGATGGTTTCAGTGCCGAATTCTACCAGACATTCAAAGAAGAATTACTACCGTTACTCCTCATACTATTTCACACAGTAGAAACTGAAGGAATATTGCCAAATTCCTTTTATGATGCCACAATCACCTAATACTCAAGCCATCCAAAGACACAACAAAGAAGGAAAATTACAGACCAATTTCCCTCATGAATATTGATGCGAAAATTCTCAACAAAATTTTGGCAAACCATATACAACAATGTATAAAAGATATCATCCAACATGACCAAGGAGGCTTCATCCCAGAAATGCAGGGCTGGTTTAACATACGAAAAATTGTAAATGTTATCTATCATATAAACAAACTAAAGGAACAAAATCACATGACCATATCCTTAGATGCAGAAAAAGCCTTTGACAATATCCAACACTTCTTTATGATTAAAGCCCTGGAGAGATCAGGAATACAGGGAGAATACCTAAATATAATTAAGGCAATTTACAAGAAGCCGACAGCCAGTATCAAACTTAATGGAGAAAAACCTCAAAGAAATTCCACTAAAGTCAGGAACTAGACAAGGATGTCCTCTCTCCCCTTATCTCTTCAATATAGTTCTCGAAGTTTTAGCTAAAGCAATAAGGAACGAAAAGAGATTATGGGGATACAAATTGGAAAAGTGGAAGTGAAACTTTCTCTATTTGCAGATGATATGATTGTATACATAAGTCACCCACAAAATTCTTCCAAGGAACTGCTACAGCTGATGAACACCTTCGGCAATGTAGCAGGACACAAGATAAACTCTAAGAAATCAGTAGCCTTTCTATACACTAAAGATAGAAGAGGTGAAAAAGAAATAAGGGAAACATTACCCTTTATATTAGCTGCAAATAGTATTAAATACCTTGGAGTAACTATAACCAAAGAAGTAACAGACCTATTTGACAAAAATTTTAAATCATTGAAGAAAGAAAGTGAAGAGGATATCAGAAAATGGAAAGCTCTCCCATTTTCCTGGATTGGTAGGATCAACATAGTAAAAATGGCAATTCTACCAAAGACAATCTACAGATTCAATGCACTGCCTATCAAAATCCCAACACAATATTTTTTGGACCTTGAAAGAACAATACTCAATTTCATTTGGAATAACAGGAAAGCCAGGATTGCCAAAACAATTTTACTCAACAAAAGAACCTCTGGAGGTATCACCATCCCTGACTTCAAGTTATACTATAGAGCTACAGTAATAAAAACAGCCTGGTACTGTCATAAAAACAGACTTGGTGGACCAATGGAATAGAATTGAGGATCCAGACATTAACCCAAAAGCCTATGAACACCTGATCTTTGACAAAGAGTCCCAAAACATTCAATGGAAAAAAGATACACTTATTTAACAAATGGTGTTGACACAGCTGGGTGGAAGTGTGTAGAAAAATGCAAATAGATCCGAGCCTGTTACCCTGCACAAAACTCAAATCCAAGTGGATCAAAGACCTCAACTTAAACCCAACCACTTTGAACTTGATAGAAAAGAAAGTGGGAAATATACTTCTACAAATTGGCACAGGCGACCACTTCCTAAATATAACACCAGTGGCACAGGCACTAAGACCAACAATAAGTGGGATCTCCTGAAGCTGGGAAGCTTCTGCAAAGCCAAAGACACTGTCAGTAGGACAAAATGCCAGTCTACAGAATGGGAAAAGATTTTCACCAACCCTACAAGTGATAGAGGACTGATCTCTAAGATATATAAAGAGCTCAAGAATTTAGAGCCCAAAACCTTGAATAACCCTATCAAAAAATGGGGTATAGATCTAAAAAGGGAATTCTCACCAGAGGAACTACAAATGGCTGAAAGGCACCTGAAAAAGTGCTCTTCATCTTCAGTCATCAGAGAAATGCAAATCAAAACAACTTTGAGATACCACCTAACACCTGTTAGATTGGCTAAGATAAAAGGCACAGATGACAGCCTATGTTGGAGAGGATGTGGAGCAAGGGGAACACTCCTCCATTTTTGGTGGGAGTGGAAGCTTGTTCAGCTACTTTGGAATGTAAAATGAAGGTTTCCCAGAAAATTGAGAATCAATCTCCCCAAGGCCCCAGCAATACCACTTTTGGGTGTATACCCTAAAGAGGCACATTCACACTCCAAAGGTATTAGCTCAACACTGTTCATAGCAGCATTATTTGTAATAGCAAGAACCTGGAAACAACCTAGATGTCCTTCAACTGAAGAATGGATTAGCAAACTGTGGTACATCTACACAATGGAATAGTACTCAGCAGTAAGAAAAAATGATATCCTAAAATCCTCAGGTAAATGGATGGATTTGGAGAATATCCTCCTGAGCTAGGTATCACAAACTCAGAGAGATAAGCAGGGGATGTTCTCACTCACTAGTGGCTCTAAACAAACAAACAAGAAAAAAAGCCAAACATGCCCAAGTGGCAAACCACAAGCACTGAACAGCTTGGGATCAGAAACACCCTGGACTGACCCTTCGAACCCCACTCCATCTATAGGAACACCAGACTCACTCTTGAGGGAGGGGGGACAAAACTGGATTTGGCCAACAGTGGAGACTGATCCAAGCATTATTGGGTCAGTTGGAACATAGGACTGTCTGCTTCCTCCTCATGGAGGGGATGGGGATTTGCAGAGAAGAAAAATGACCAGATGTGGTGGGAGGGGGAAGGGACCTTGAAAAAGGATATACAGGGATGGGGAAAAAAAAATTCAGAGGGAAAGCTGAACACAAAGTAAATATATGTGTAGCAATCTTATTTGCATTACCACCCTTGATAAACCATGCTTATGATTCTTATCCTCTTTATAGTTATTGTTAACTTTTCCGCATTTTAAATTCATTTTACTGTTTTTTTGATAAATACAAAATAAAGAAGGAAAAAAAAAAACGAAACAAAGACATGATTGGCATTCCTGGAACAGGCAGTACAGAACTATATGTAATTAAGGTTACAGGTGGGACGTAGCCAGTCCTTTGAGAAACAAAGGTTTAATCATGAAAAGAAATGAAAGTAGTTTGTCTTTACTGTAAGATGGTTTTTAAGCCTAAGGTAAAGGCAGGCTGGTTATTCAATAGCTATGCATGAGGGTAAAAGTTATAGGTTTGTTGTAGTTTACCTGCTATCAGGGACCCACCTAGCTATAAAGTACAATAGATTGTGTTGGTGCTTTTCCACAAAGGAAATATCACAGTCATATGGCGCTTGGATATATACATCACAATGACATATGTGTAAATACGTACAACAACATTAATGTCTGCACCAAGTGCTTGAATTAAAATATTCCCTTATAGTTTGCTATTTTAATTCACATGGATGAAGAAAACTCAGCCCATGTTCCTGATGATTGTGATTGTATGAACTTGGCCTCTTACTTCAGAGAGAAGATGTATCATGCCTAGGAATCCATTTCTTTGTTGCTGAGGAACATGGTATAAACTCTTAACAGAGGTTGTACCTACAAACTCTTAACAGAGATTTTACCTTCCTGTGCTGGATTCTTTTTTATGTATTTGGTGAAGATGGAAATGAGTTAGTGATGCTTTTCCTACAGCTTTTTTCTCTCTAATATTCACTTTTATGATTTAATTTATTATATTACTATTGTTATTATTACTATTATTTTTATTAATTTTAGAAGAAAACATGGTTTAGCCTCATTGTTTATAGTAGAAACTGAATGATCTCTCATAGTCCCATTGTTTTCTTGATATTGCTAATGGTAAATTTATTTACTTGATCGTGGGGCTTTTTTCTCCTCTATTTCCTAAAAGTTTTATTTTGAAAGAAACCTTGTCTCATTGGCCTTTGTCTTGATCTTAGCACCTCAAAAGAATCTTGGCCTACAGTAGATATTGAGTACATACTCTTGAGTACATGCCAGGTGTTAGGATTTAGTGAGAGGAGATATTTCATTTTCTAGAATATGGTTTGCTTCCTAGTAGTTCAGAGGCCTGGGAGAGTCATCCAGCCTCTTTCAATCCTAGTATTCTTGTAGTACAATGACAGCAATCAAACACTAGGACCCCTAGCAAAGGATTTTAGACCCAGCAGCTTAAACCACAGACACTATTTTTTATTATTATTTTTATTTTTTGTAATTCTGAGGCCAGAAGACCAAGATTAATTAAGACATCTTAGTTTTTTCCTGAGATCTCATCCTTTGACTTGAAGACAATATTTTTCTCTCTGTGTCCTTGCATTCTATCTTCATGTACTTCTGTCCTGATCTCTTTTCTTGGGATTGATTCAATGAAAGTTCATTCTAACAATCCATTTCTATATCTCTCTTCTCTTTAGAGACCCTATCTCCAAATACAGTGTCAGTTTTAGGAATTAGAGGTTATAACTTAACACATGACTTTCAGAGGATCAGACATGACTTCTAGAGGGTTATAGCTTGGCTCATAACACATAATTGCTGATTTGAATATATTCTGTAACTAGGAAATATTTCAATACTGAGATTTTAAAAATATAATTCTTGGGAGCACATAAGAAAAGGTTAATGTTAAAATCAGCTAGTTCTATAGGCTAATCTATTGTAAGGTCCTTGATGAACCCACTGTTTTGGGGGTTCTGGAGGTAACCTCATTCTTACCCTAGAATAAGGCATATTGTCTATACTATGTTTTATGTTTGAAGTTACATAAGCTGTGAACCTGTCTCTAAATGAAGTCCACATCTAGGGCACACTATAGTCTCTGAAACTTATGCTTTGTTTGTCAAAGTTATGCAGCAGTTTAATGGCTTTTAGCATTTACTGAGCCCTTATTTAGCCAGGCATGGTTCTATAAGACCCTGTGGCTTTAGTATCAGTCAGCCGTCTCTGATCACTAAGTGTGCCATAAGAATCAAGGCTTTTACTTGAATTCTGCTCTTACCTGTGGAGTCTACTGAGTCCCAGAAAAGCTATCCTGGTGGCTTTTAGAATCCTTAGATATGTATAGGTCTGGGGTTATAGCTTACTTGGCTTTCACTTAATTCCACAGAGTTGCCTGGTGACCCTTCCTGATTTATTCTGTTGAGTTCTGCAACAGAATTTCAGAGCCACCATTCCAAAGCCAGGAGACTAGCCCCATATTGGCTAAGACTTGAGCTTGTCATGCTGTCTGTATTTAAATTTCTTTTCTAGGTACTTAGGCTCCCTCATGTCCATTTCTGACAAATTTTGCCCTATGAATGGGATTTATTTGTCAACTCAGGCTTGGAATTGCTGACTGCGCTTTCATTTACCTTATACATGGAAGGAGAAGCTGCCTGTTTATGCTCTGTCTGTTCCAGAACCACAGCTGAATGAGTGCCAGGTGACTGGGTGGCCTAGAGCATGGTCAGTGTGCTGGTTGGTGGCAGTAGTGATATTGAACATGCTCTATCAGGGAAAACCAAGTGTCACAGATGGCTCTATATTCAAGTGTAGTGGGCTTATGTGTTAAATTGTAAATAATTGTCCTGCCTATGGGTCTAATAAAAACACTGATTGACTGAAGGCAGACAAGAAGTGTGGGCATGGCTACCAGGCTAAGGAAACTCTGGGAGCATCTCAGAGCAGTGACAGATGCCACAAAAAGTCCAGACAAATGACACAGAGTTGCCTGAGCTGCCAGGAGACCCAGTGGAAATGCTGCTGAGAAAAAGTACCAAGCCAATTCACAGGCAAATGGATACATTTGGAAAATATACTCCTGAGAGAGGTATAATAAACCCAGAAAGATAAGCAGAGGATATATTCACTCATTAGTGGACTTAAAAAAAAAAAAAAAAAGATATCATACAAGAGCTCAAGGCTGGAACATAGTTAAATAACACAATGCTTCACTTCTGCATTGATGGTCTCTGGCAGGGGTGTGGGTGAGAAAGGCCCCATTTTGTTTAAGGGTCTGGCCACAGGGAGTTTAATTATGCTCTAGTAAGTAAATGAGCAGCATGAATGGGCTTTTTTTGTAAATGGGGAGATCATAAGTGTGGGTATGAAACTGAGAGGACTGATAACTGAGTTTGATGAGGTGCATGATGTAAAATCATCAAAGAATAATAAAAAAAAATATTAAAAAAAAAGTACCGAGCCACATGGTTGAACAGGATAAGAAAGATGGGTTAGTTTGAGGGTAAAGAGTTAGCAAGTTATATGCCTAGGCCCTAGGTCCATCAGCAAAAAATAAACTTAACTGTTTGTATGTCTCTGTGTGACTGTGAGTGTTTCTGCTGGACTGCCAGAGTGCTGGTCAAACCTCTGTTCTAGATTGGAAAGTCAGGGCCAGAAACTTATTACAACAAATGGCTCCCCAATGTGCATGATATACATCCACATGAAGCTTAAGAAAGATTAAAAACAGTTCTAGAGCACAGAGTCTGAGCTAAAAACAGATTTGTCTCTCTCATGAACTGTGGTATAGACACACCCTGTCCTGGTCTGAACATTACAATTAAAAATGGCCGGCTTTTAGAGTGTAGCTTAAAAGCTACAACAAGGTTGGTTCCTGAGCCTCAGTGTAAGAAACAAGCTGCATATGGTGGGCTTAAGGTTTCTCTTCTCATAGGCAAAAAGAAATAGAGTCAAAGACTAGTTCTTAGTAGTGCCATTTTCTTAGGAAAGCTTTGTTTGCTGGAGGCAAGCAGAAGCTTGACTTTTTTAAGCCTTAGAGGCAAAACACTTGTCTTTTGGGAGGCCCTGCTGCCAGATAGTTGGATGGAGTTTGTGAGCAGCAGATGGCAATGCTTTATATGGACCCCAAAATTCCTCAGAGTAATAATTGTGGGTCCTAGTGGTGCCTCTGCTAAAAAGCTAATTCTTATGAAGTTAGACTAGGAGTTGGGTGGAGCCAGCCAACCACCCTAGTGACTCCTTTACTTCTTAGCCACTCCTTGGCAGATTAAAGATATGGACAGAAACAGAAAGAAATAGAGGAAGCTGGGGAGAGTCAGCCATCCTAGCCAAGCAAAGGTGTGGTCCAAAAAAAAAAAAAAAAAAAAAAGATAAGAAATAAGAAATATGTAGTAAAGACAGATTAAAAAAATAAGCTCTTATTGGTTTAGAATGTGTTTAAAATACATGTAGGCTTAAGAGAAAAGGAAAAAGGCTAGAGAAAGTCCTTAAAAAAAGAAATTGAGTAAAAAGAAATAGTAATAAACCAAGTATAAATGGAAAATGCAAAGAGTGTCTGGATACTGTATGTTATTATCTTGTTTTTAAGTTTTTTGACTGTAAATGAAGTAGTTAAATCTGTTAAAAGACATTTGGTTACAAATGCTGATGGATTAATCCAACATATATATTTTGTAAATGAGTTGACTTTAAAATTGAAATAAAAAGATATGCTACTTTGGAGAAGAGGCCTTCTTTTTATTTCTACCGAAAATGAGAAGCAGTGGTTTTATTCCCATTAAAGAAAATAAAGTTTGATCAAGGAAGACCCCCTGAAAAGTCTCCAATGGAAATAGATGGCCCAAATGATTCAGCATTTCAGAGCACTTCTGTTGAAGTTTCCTCTGAGCTCTGCATCCAAAACTACTTCAAGGAGACTGTCTGAGATTACTCAGCCTTAGAGACTACTGCACTAAAGACTTGTCCATATTCCTAAAATTTTCTTTGGATCTCCATGGGATTGCTAGTGTCCGCATTTAGCAGGAAGTAGCTTTGAGAACTGCACCCACATTTCTAAAAAATGGATTATGGATGTTTGTGTTTGTTTGTGTTGGTTATAAGCTGTTATAGTTAATGGGGAAACAAAGGGGATATTAAATTTGGGGTTATTCTTGTTTTAAAAAGAAAAACGGGAGAAATGTAGTGGGATTATGTGTTAAATTGTAAATAATTGTCCCACTTATGGGTTTAATAAAACCACTGATTGGCTGAAGGCAGACAGAAAGTGTAGGTGGGGCAACCAGGCTAAAAATCTGGGAGCATCTCAGCGCAGAGACAGATGCCACAGAGACACTGGAGCTGCCAAGAGCTGCCAAGAGGAAATGCTGCTGAGAAAAGGTACTGAGCCACATGGCTGAACAAGATGGGTTGAGTTCATATGAAGGAGTTACCAAGTTATATGCCTGGGCCCTATGTCAATCAGCATAAAATTAACACAAGCATCTGAATGCTTATTTATGCCTAAGTGGCAATAGGGCTGCAAGTGGGTCCGAACCTCTGGGTTAGACATGAAAGTTTGTCCTAGAAACCAAATACAACGTTCAAGGCTGTGATTGGTGGCTTTGAGAAAACCTCTGATCCAGAATTCTAAAACCTGAATGGAAATTAGGTGAAAGAAAGCAAGCCAAAAAATAGTGGGAACTATAAGAGAGAAGGGTAAAAATTTGCTGAGGTATATGAAGGGAGAAACAAATTATTCAGTATCTTGGAGCCTGTTATTTCTAGCTCTTTTTTTTTTTTTTTTTTTTTTTTTTTTTTTAAAAACTTTATTTATTTGCCTTGGTGTTTGCCTGGAACTGGAACTACAGACAGTTGTTAACTGCCATGTGGGTGCTGGGAATCGAACCCGGGTCCTCCGGAAGAGCAGACGGTGCTCTTAACCGCTGAGCCATCTCTCCAGCCCGCCTGTTATTTCTAAATGAGATGCTTGGCCTAGGATCATGCCTGGGCCATGCAAAGAGGAACTCTGTGAGCAAAGCTGACCAGTTTGGATGTTAGCCTCTTTGAGAGATTAGGTATGTGGTATGCATGTGTATTTTACAAGGATCTTGCCCCATACCCTCTACTTTTCCCTTGTTCTATGCTTTTGCTTGGGATCATGATGCCCCCAGGGCTGGGTGGAAAGCTCAAGGGAGACAGATACCATCTTATTTGCATGTTCATGATGTTATGTTTACTTAAAATTTAAAACTAGTACTTATCATCTAGAGCAAAGAAATTGTTGTCAACTTTGAAAGACCTTCTGTGGGCCCCATAAGCGTTCTGGGACTTGGTGACATTAGGTCCTAGCACCGCAAAGACAAATAAAAGGCATCACAATGATCAGCTTGCTACTTGTCCATCCACTGTCTGTCTTTTACTCTCCTATGACATTTCCATCTCTTTGAGCATTTTCTTCTGAGCTTTAGTGTGTGGATGGTGACATGGACAGAGAAGGTGTGCATAGAAACCCAAATATAAAACATTTTTCATAATGTCTTTGTCATTTCTTAGCTGTGTACATTCATAATATTTGCTAAATAGGATCACCAATATAGTTATTGCTATTTTATTGCCATAAACATAACTTGCTGTGGCCTAATTGTCTGCCTACCTTTAAACCACACACTGAAACCCTAACCTCTGTTATGATGTGTAAAGTGGCCTTGAAACATGCTTGGTTCATGATTAAGAATGGGATTAACACCCTTACAAAAGGCCACAGAGAACTCCTTTCTCTTTCTGCATGATTGAAGGTTGCTACCAGATAGGTAATCTACTGGGTCAGTTTTGTTTATAAGGCACCTCTGTTAAAGCAGCTGAATGGACACTTTGTCAACCCATTATCACCACTATAACTGTTGCCATCATCATTATTCCCATTACATCAACACCACTGTCACCATCACTATCATCTTCTGCTTATGGAGTGTTTTCCTATACAAGCATTTTTGTGTTCAATATATATAAACTTATTACATGTCATGACCCCAGTTCTATCTTTGGGTAAACTAAGGTATGTAAATATGCAGTAAATTTTCAAAGTTCATGTAAGTGATAAGTAGCAGAACTAAGATCTAAAACTATATGGCACTAGAACCTACTGTGATCCTTTTCCTGTTTTTTAGAGAAGAAACATGTCTAACAGTTACTACACTGGGGAGCTAGAACAAGGAGGAGCCTGATAGCTTTATATTGGTAGCTGAGTGTTGTGTCATTCCCCCCCCCCCAACCCTTCTGTGTGCTAATAAAACATGGTTGGCAAATGCTCATGGAATTTGATTGAGTTAGACAGCTTTTTTTTTTTTGGTTTGGATCAAATGGAGTATTCCTTGAAGATGAAGTGGTCGTGGACTTTTCTTTAAAAATTGTAGTGCAGTCACATCTATCACTGTAATAAATGAGCCCAAAGTGTAGTTGGTTCTTAGTACTTGGTTGACTGATGTGCAGACAATACATCACATCTACCACTTTTATGGAATGGCTTCATTACCTTCTCACAATATTATGTAGCCATAGCACCTTTGCTGTGAGTTTCTCGACCTCATCCCTTCTTTTGCCATTTGTAATTTCCTAAACATGGCTTTACCCACCTGAGGTCCTTCTATCCCCACCACTGGGCTGGGTGGATGTTGCATTCCTTGGACAAAATGATTAAGTCCAGGTAGGACTTAAGTCCAGCTTTCTGCTGAGAAGCATTTCCCTGGTTCCTTGTTGATTTTAGTCTTCATTAGCTTGAATGACAATGCTGTCAGCACCCAGGAGGGGTCCTTGAACAGCCAGATGGTGGCTGCATTTTTATGCCAATCATTAGTTTCCATTTAATTGCTGAGCAGGTGTGAGAGGGAAGGACTCTCAATGCTTTCAACTGTTGAAGACTTCTGGCTGGGAGAGTTGGCAGAGACTTAAGATAATGTAGCCTTGCACTTTGTACTTATGTAGTACCTACTGAATGTCAGGAACTGTAGTGGGCATCAGGTGTGCAGAAAACAGCCAAGCACTACCCCTGTCTCAGTGGACTAGATATTCTAGAAAACAGATAAATAGGATAGAACGCAGTATGGTACACACCGTGATGAGAAAGGAAAACAGGGCCAGTTAAGAGTACAAAAAGAATGACTAGGCATGTGTTCTGGGTCATGGTTTTGGAAAGGGAATTATTAAGACTCTGTTTGCAAGGGGATATAGGTTACTACTGGTAGAGGACTTACTACCAGTGTAGAGTGTGTTCAAAGCTCTGGATTTGATCCTTAGCACTGTAAGATGTTGTAAAAGGTTTCTAGTCTGGACTTTCCGGGCCTGGACCAGATGTTTGACAGCAGTCCTGCAGTCTGGCAGAAACACTCACAGTCACACAGAGACACACAGATGCTTATGTTAATTTTCTGCTGATTGACCTAGGGCCTGGGCATATAACTTATTAACTCTTTCATCTGAACTCAACCCATCTTATTCAGCCATGCAGCTTGGTACCTTTTCTCAGAGCAACATTTTAACTTGTTTCCTGTGTGTTGTCTACTGGAATCTCTGTGGCATCTGTGTGTTGTGTCTGCTCTGCTCTGAGATTTTCCCAGTCTGGTAGCTCCACCCACACTTTCTGTCTGCCTGCAGCGAATCTTTTTTTTTTTATTAAACTAATTAAACTAAGTGGAACAATTATTTACAATGTTATAGAACACAATCTCACTCCAGAAAGATACATAAATAAGTTAGAAAAGTTTCTTTGAGAAGGTCATGCTTGATTTATGATTGAGTGAAGCAAGCCCATTAAATAAGTGGGGAAAAACATGAGGGAGGAGGGAGGGAGAGGGAGAGAGAGAGAATATGAGATAAGAGTGATAAGCCAGATTGCTGAGTGAAGTCAAAGAGAAACACTGATTTTATGTCTTGTCATTCATTTGCCCATCTATTTCCCTTCTTCCTTCTTCCCCCTTTCCTCACTTCTTCCTTTTTTCTCTTCCTCCTTTTCCCCTTCTTTTTTTTCCTTTTCTCTTTTCTTTTACTAGGAGGCTATTCAGGGTAATCCTGATGGGCATGCCTTTCATCCCAGGCTGAATGAGCTGATTTCCAAGGCCACTTCCTCCCTGCAACTATAGATTTCTCATTCAACTATTTACAAACATATTATTTTAGTTGTCCCAAAATACCAGGTCCTGGTTTCTAGATCTTGTAAATGTTACCTTATTTGAAAGTTTGCAAATACCCTTTTCACATGTGATCAAGTTAATGATTTTGAGATAAGAAAATAATTGTGAGTTATGACCCAGGTTAGTCATAAAGATCTTCTTAGACATAAGAAAAAAGTCACAGAGGATGGAGCACATAGAAAGGGAAAGACCTATATGATTATTAGACAGCAATAGATACTTCTACATTCAATAATTTGGATGGTATGTCTGTGTGTACTTAGCACTGTGAGTTCATGAGTGCATAAAGAAAGGGACATAGTTCTGAGCCCTACCCCTCCCATTCAGGCTCTGACCATTCCCTTTATGTCCTCATTGTCTTCTTTCACAGGGACAGCATTTCTGTCTACAGTCTCATCATGATGATTGCATGGTTACATCTACAGTTTTGTTCTTGCTAATTGCATCTGTGAATTTTAGTTGCTTCCAATATGGTGGAGTCAGGATGGACATGTGATGGGTACAAACATGGTGAACTTTGTTCCCCTATTTCTGTCACCACTTCATATTTGGAGATTTGATGGCCACTCACATCCTGAAACAAATAAAATGCTCTCTGTAATGTGTTCTTTGGGACTTTTGTTCTTCATGGAGGTATGGTCATTTGTGGACTCTGTAGATTTCTGTAACAAAAGCCAGTATTCTCTGCAGAGAAGCTTAGTCATAGTGTTGCTTATTTAAATCATCAGCCACTAAAGTCACACATGGTAAAATTTGAAGACTCATTATTGGAGATGATTGCATCTTTTTTTTTCTTTGCCTTATATATATGAAATCAAAGGCCAAATATGTAGCCTCTGGGATGATCTACCGTAAAATCTGACATTAGACTTGACACATGATGCTCACTCTCTTCATTTCCTTGTCCTTCAAAACTCTGACATGTGTTGATGGATGATAAATATTATTAAACTTTATAAACTAGCATTTATTGTGATCATAATCTGTGCCAGGTCCTGATAGGAGCACTTTTGCTAAATTCCATTGTTTGGTTCTCATTACAACATGGTAGTATTATTAGTAGACAGTGTTTAGACTTTTTAATTGGCTAGACCTTTAAATTCTACAGCTTGTTAAATTTAATTCTTATGTGTGAAGTGGGAATAATGTGGCCTCAGCAGAAGTCCTCAATGGATAGGTAAGTCAGGGACTTAGGAAAATACATGTAATTAAAATTATGTTGGTCAATAAAATGTTAGCTAAGCTCAAGGGTCTGACGTGGGCTTAATGTGTGTTTGTGGCTCATACCTTTTGGTTGTATCATTTGTTCATCAAAATGTAAAGTTAGTTATAATTTCCTTCAAGTACTGTTGTCAGGGTTAAATGGAATAATGATATAAGAGAAATTCAGCTGTGGCTCCTGTGGGGTTTGTGACTGCCATGGGCTCATGGGCTGAGAGTAGATTGGTGGCTATTCAAGAAATAGTAGCAGTTATTAACAAGGCAAGTGAACATATCACGGAGTGTGTGGATCTCTGAGGTAACCATAAAAGACTTACTTTGAAGAAGGCAGCATATGACTCAGTTTGATCAAGAATATGTTGCCCTAGAAGGCTGCATAAAGAACTTTATCCACAAAGAGCCTGTCTGGAAAATTCCTTGCTATTCAAGGGGAGGGTATAAGGAACAGAAAGAGCAGATGGTTACATGTACATACAGGTATGCACAGTTACACTGTGGTGTAAATGTTCTCTATATGCTATAAATAAAGTTAACTGTTTTGGCCCAAGGTGAGCACTGTAGCAATAAGCAGGAAATCAGAGTATAGACAGGTAGAAGGAGGGTGGAGTCGGTCTCCATCCAACCCCTGAAGAAAAGCCATATATGGAATCCAGGTGAGCCTCAGGCTGGGCCACGTGGCAGGTAGATTACTAGAAATAAGTTAAATTAAGATAAAAGAGCTAGCTAGCAATGTGCCTGAGACATAGGCCAAACAGTATGAAATTAATATGTGTGTGATTCATTTCTTTGGTGGATAAAAGCTGCTGCAGGCAAGGTTTGAACTTCTGGCCCAAACGGGCCTGGAAATTTTTTACAACGTTACACCATGTATGGATTGCATATTGGCTCAGTTCTTAGAATTAGAGTACAATGACTAGGAATACATTATACCATGGTGCTTGTCTGATGGAATGGGTGAGGCTCTGTTTTTGGAGGATGGGTGATTCATTTCTATTCCCAATTATGTGTTCCATGTGAAATTGGACATTCTGATGTAATTTTTTTCTTACTGTGTATAATGAGACCATTTGCTTAGATGCATAATTATTAGCTTATACTACATACCTAGCATATATTTTGTTTTAGAAAGACACAATATAATACATGCTGTTTTTAGACTGCTGACAGTTTTAGTAGATAAAGGCATGGGAGCCAGTACATTAAGGCACTGTGGAAATATACATACACAAACTCACTCCTTTGTATACACACACAGTTTTTTGATAGTAAAAGTATGTGCTGTGATCTAGGTGCAAGCTTTTGACTCTCTTTAATTGATTGGAAATCCTCTTGGCAGAACACACACACATACACATTGGAAATCCTCTTGGCAGAACACACACACACATACACATACACATGCAACACACATATGCCTGTGAAACTTGAAGTCAACTTTAAGAAGATCATTTTTTATTTCTTTGGGGACAGCTATCTCTCACTGTTCTCTAATTCTAAAGACTGAGGCTTGGAAATTTAGTTAGGCTAACTGGTTACCAAGCTCCAGGAATCCTTCTGTTTTTCCTAGCTTTGTGGTTCCAAGCATCCAAGCATATACCATCATTTTTGGCTTTTGATGTCAGTTCTGGGTCTCAAACCTCAGGTTCTTAAGCTTGCTTGGCAAATACTTTAGTGACTGAGCCATCTCCTCAAACCCTGCTATTTGTATTTGTATTTGTTAGCGTGGATTATATGAATAGCCCTATTATCTCTGTGACTTAAACAATAAAGGGATACTTCTTAGTCATGCATAGCATTCACCTGGAAATGCTATGTCTGAGTATGTCTGTCTCATTCCACACATCCTTCTAAGTGTAATGTCCTAGGTCCCTGTGACCAGAGAATTTTGGAATTTGAGGATTTTTCTTCTGTTGTACAGGCTCATTTTGTTAATTGACAGTTTCTTTCCAGTTGCTAAAGCAGATCAGTATTAACATGTGACTGGAATGCTAGAAGTCTGCAGATTCAGATTTTACTTAATTTCACATCCTGATGAGCTTTGTTTTCAAATTTCTAAAGTTGAGAGCTAGATATACAAAGTAATGTATTTGCTAGGAAGGACAGCTTTCAAACCTTGTTATGGTGCTTCATGCCTACAATTTCAGCACATGGGAGTACAAGGCAGAAGGGTCACATAGTGAGTTCCATCATAGTCTGGGCTACAGTGTGAGAGCCTATTCAAAACAAAACAAGAGCAAACCAGCCACAACAAAAAAGCCACACCTCCAAAAATGGCAAGTAACATCAGAGACATGGCAGTCTGGTAAATAAAAAAACCAAGTTTACCCACAATTGTAATACCATAGACTGTGTAGATAGAGCCCTAGCACAGGATTGATGATCCAGATACTTTTGTGCCTCCCAAGGGCATGTGTAATTCTGTGGCATTGTAGAAGGTACCATGCCAGTACTGGCTATATATATAGTTAAGTAGAATCATTAAGAAAACCAGACTATATTACATACATTATATGATCAGGGGAGTATCTTTTCACTTTGTTAAAACTGAGTGTTTTAGCAAGCAAAACAGCAAGCCTTCTGTAACCTAAAAAAATGACTTAAATGCACCATGGGTAATTGATGCTTTGCTGTTCATACTTTTTCCTTTCATTCACAATGCTGTTTTAAAGTACTTGTACTTACTGCAGGCTTTAGAGTTCAGTTCTTCCTATTTTTTCTTTGTTTTCTGATTGTGTTTATGTTTGCTTAGAATTTCCAGTAATGTATTGAAAATTCAGCTTCTTTAATATAAGCACATACACACACATCCATCCCATTTTTGTGTTTTGAGACACAGCAAACAGGCCATTAGTATAGGGAGAGAACAAGCTGTCCTTTGGAGTGTCCTTGCCTGGCATCTTACTCTTCTTCTCCACAGGCTCTTGGACAAGTTTTCTGCAGGTGGTTGGGAATAAAATTCTAAAGTATTATATTTTATTTTCTTGGAGACCTTTATTATTTTGTCAGTTAAGAAAGTATCTGTTAGTCATAATTTCATTCCCCCAGGCATGGTGGGTCAGATAGAAGATGGTAATGTATGGCTCTTGTATTATTGGAGTTTTAGGAAATTCTGGGTGGTAAATTGGGAATTCCTTTTGGAATTCTTAGTCTTATTAAGACATATGTGTACACACACCCCTTTAAATTTATTAGTATGCACTCAATAGATGATATGTGATATATAATACATAATATATACACTCTCCCTATATACCCAATATACTCAATAATACTCAAACATAAATTCAAGGACAATTTTTAGCATTCAAATAAAATCATCTCAGGGCAGGAAAATTGTAAATCTTAGCACCTACCCAATGAAGAATGAGGACAAGAAGGAAAATGAAACAAAATCAAATTATAATTCAGTTTAATCTGGCATGGAGTTCAGACATGGTAGACAAGCAAATATATGGTGGGGGAAAGCTTTGAGAAAGGGTAAGTAGGCTTAAAGTTTGTGAAAGCTCAGTGTTATAGAAAACATTTTTAGCAGATAGATTAAAAAGGAAAAAAACAAACAAACAAAAAGAAACAAAAAACAAAAGTTACCCTTGTGAAGGCATGAATTTATCCTTACAAACAAAGCTTAGTTTTGGGAAGGAAGCATTTGGTGCCTGAGGCCCAGGTCTGGGAGAGCACCTGACAGCCAGTAGATTCTAAAGTTCAGCCAGCAGATTAAGGGCTTTGGTTTGCACCCAATCTGGAGTTTGCACTGAAAAGTTCAGCCAATAGCTACTGTACCCTATGTGTACCTTTGCCCAGTCCTGAAATGCCAATATGCACAGCACTGTGTTTATATAGGCTTTTCTTTAAAACCCCTGTCACCTCGTGGTGTGGGGCCAATAACCCTCCACTGTGTTGGCACAAAGGGTATTGACCCAGGTTTGTTTTGAGCCTGTTTATAACAATAAGTAACCCTCATGCTTTTGCATTGAGTCCAGCTCCCTGGTGGTCTTTGGGGGTCCCTTGATATGGGTACAACACCTTTCTTTAGTATTTCAGAAAAGTGAGTACTTAGGGAGCTGACTGATTGTGCTCTCTAAGAGATTGCTCAGAGTTGGACTTCTGGGAAGAAAAAGTACTGTATCTCATTAAAGGGATAATCTGCCCATCTCTTTTGCATGGATTAAGACATACCCACCTTTCTATGGCCATCCCATGGCTGCATGGTTAACCAGGTTCAATTGGAATGCTAAGTCTCTTCCCAAATGTCTATTCTCTTGACCAGAAAGAAATTTTCTGAATGGGTTTTTATTACTACTTTTTAGGTGTTTACAGTTTTGGAATTGGGAGAGAGTATGATTGTTCCTCTGTATCCTTGCCTGGATTCTAAGCACCTAGCCGATATTATAATATCCCTGCATGCCAGAGTCCCTTATATGAAACAGCATAGTATTTTGACCTATATGATCATTCCTAGGTTACTTCTAATAACTTATTCAATGTAACTGCTACATAAATACTAGCTTTATTATGTTTAGGAAATAATGACCAGAATAAAATCTGTATGTATTCAATGCAAATGCAGTTTTCTTTCTTTGGGAAATATTTTTGAGCTTCTTGGTTCATGAATACTGAATTCAGGCTGGCTGTAATTGCCTACTCAATGCCAAGCTCTGCTCTCATATTTACTTGCTAACTCATTTAGTCCTATAGTAGTCATCAATAGCTGACATTTTTCTTCTTTATAATGACAGTAAGAACTGGAAAAGATGGCCAACTTATCATTCTTCCCTAATGAAAAGCAGCATTTGTGTCTGAAGCCAAGGTTTTCTCTGGCTTTACTTTAATTCCTTCCTATTGTTTAATAGGAAGAATAGTATATTAGATAGGCTGAGTTGTCCCAAGAATGCATAGACTAAAGTAGTTTTTTCACTTTTAAGTTGCAGAGTTGGTGTGTTGAGAACCTACTTGTCTGTGTTTCTCAGTGATTTTGTGACCCAGGCTGATGAAGACCTAGTCTTGGACTTTAGTTATTCAAATCATGATTAGGTGACTGGGTCCTAAAGGATCCACATTCTTGCAGTACACATGACAGTGGTTAGTGAAGAGTAAACTTAGTTTAAGGAACTCCATTTAGTATTATAAAGGTAAAATAAAATTCAGCTTCACATTCCTGACAGGGGCTTGCGCAGTTCTAAGAAAGAATAAGCTAAGTGCTATCTAAGAATGTCTGGATGATCCAGCCCTAACATAGTAAAACAGCCACCTCACCCAGGTTGGGTCCAGGAATGTTAAGCTGTGGAAAGTCCCGAAACACAAGCCAATCAGCACTTGCACCTTTGTCTTCCAAGTAACCCTGCCTTGTGGTTTTTGCCTTTAAAAGCTTGTGTAATTTAGGGTGGCAGCTCTTTTTCTTGCCTTGTTTGTTGGGTGCATGAACAAGCTCCCTGCCTGGTTTGTATCTTGCTGACAATAAACCTTGCTGTTACATTTGGGACGTCTCTGTCTCTGGTGGTCTGTCTGGGGGCTGAACTTTGGGCAGAACAGTTAGAACATAGTCACATACCCAGCCCAACTTCAGAGTCAATGGAATATTTCATTTCCCACTTAGAGGGTATAAACATCTCTCTGTTTGTCACAGAGAGCCTTGTATACAGGTTTCTTATATTACAGAGAGGTCAAATTTGCATTTTGGTTGTTTTTCTAACCCCTATGAACTGTGGAACTGTCAATATGTGGAATTAAAGGAAGTATATCTACGGGGATGAACTAATAGATGTAATTAATTAGTAATGACAGGGAATTTGAAGGCAAAATAAATGACTAGATGACATCAAGGGCTGACATAGGTCTGAAGGAGGATTGGAGATGATGATGATCATTGGTACCATCAAAATCAAGGGTTTGATACAGCATTGGTGTAGATGAACAACCCCAGATGTGTATAACTGGAAGAAAGGGAATCTTGTACTGTATGATAGAGAACAACAGAATATAAAGAACTTGTAGGTATGCTGGAGAGACGCCTCAAGTTTAGAGCACTGGCTGCTCTTCCAGAGGTCCTGAGTTTAATTCCCAGCAAACATGTATTGACTCACTACCATCTGTAATGAGATCTGGTACACTCTTCTGGTGTGCAGGAACACATACAGGTAGAATGCTGTATACATAATAAATAAATCTTGTGTTTGATGTCTGGAATCCTGCTGCTGAGGAAGTACTGTCAGTCCATTCTCCTCAGCTGGATGGTCTTCTTTGTGGTTTTGTAGTATGGGGATGGTCATTCAATCAAAGTATTGGTTAAGCATACACATCCCATGGAATCAGGGAAACTTTTTTTTTGGCAAAAGTATGTGGAACAGAAATAGAAATGAGAGACAGTCTGAAGCTTTAGCCACACTAGTCATGGAGGCATTAGCATTCAGATTACCCACTTAGTTTTTAAAGGGTGTAACATGACTGAGCCTGTCATTTTGGTATGTCCTTTGGGCACCTTGGACAAGTCTCTGGGCTTTCTGGTCCTGGGCATTTTATCAAACATGTTTAATCAAACATGAACAGAAAGGCATAGGGAAGGTAGCTTTGCATTCCTTATTCTGCATATGTTTGCTATGAGCCATCTGTTTGGATCTGTGGGGCATAAGTTGGTAGGTGCCTGTTGTACTATCCTTAAGTCACACAGGAATGTGATCAACGTGTCCATGTGCTGGAATTAAAGGCCTCAGTTACTACTCTCTGACCCTTCTGGATTGACTGTGGGTGAATCTGTTTCTGATATTCCAGACTGGTTTTGTTAGATATATGATATATCACCATAGTTGAGGCTTGACTTTACTTATAGATTGGAATATTCCACACAGAGTGAGTAATGGGCCAGTACCCCTGGAAGTATCCTTAGAGATCTGATAGGTAGCACAATGGCTGACAAGCACTGTGCCATCTATATCAAAAACCCAGTTTGTCAGAGATTAACATGTGATGGGATAAGGCCTCTCCAGCAATAGTGCACCCTGGATAGAGACTACATATTGGTTATTGGTTAAAGATAAGGTTTTACTGGTAAGGCACTGTACTATGCATAGAGAAAGGCATAGCTTATATGTGAATCTGGGAGATATAATAATTAAAGGATATGGCATCCCAAAAAGAGCCTTATCAAAACAAAACCAAGAGACCATCATGAATTATGGGCAGGTAAGATGCCATATCAAAAGCACTAAAAAACCAGAAGAGACTTTCAAAGTGTGGTTAGTGCTTGGCATGGACTTTCCCCCTCCATCTAGCTATCTGTGGCATCTGCCTAGCATTTAGAGATCAAGTGTCCCCGAGTGAGAAAAGAAATGAGTTTTAACTATCCCTAAGCATATATTGTTAAAGTTTCTATGTGTTTGTCCACTGAGATTAAATTTATCAAAAGTAGTTGACAAAACTAATTTTAAATGACATTCTCTTGTAACCTGGGTCAATATCTCAGATCACCTTCTCTTTGTCCTTTTCCAACTTTACCATTTCATTGGTGAGGCCTACCTGACATTTCCTGTGACCCTTTCCTTCTCTGTCAGCCATCTGCTTTGGCATGGAAGATTGAACTAGTGTGTGGCATGGTTTCCTTTTTTGTCTTCTAAACTATCATTCTTTCATTGCTGTGGTTTTGTAAAGTTCACAGCAGCTCCTAGTTTTGTTATATAAGTCTTATGGTAATGCCTTCTCCCCCACTCTCTACCTTCTGTCTCCCCTGCCACATAGCCCCTTATCCTCCCCTTCTATAAAGGACCCAAACATCTTAACAGAACATCTGGCCTCAGCTTCCTTTTCTAACCAAGCCATAGTTCTTCTTCTGTCTTATCTTTGCATATTATTCTATGTTGTCAAAACACAGTAGTTCTTTTATCCCTTCTTGTAAGGCCTAGGAACTTCTAATCATCAAATACCTATTCATGCTTCAACTTTTAGGCTTTGTGACTGGTGTTGAATTGTCTGGTAGGTGTCCTCTCAAAGTTGTGGGGATGAGTGGACTCCACAGCAGTCCTAGGTATCACATAGTGGAGATTCTTCTCAGCTGGAGCCATTAGTACCTCACAAGGGAGCTTAGCCCAAGCATGTCTTTACTTGTTCAGCTAAACTGCGCTTTATTAATGATACCTTTTCTCAGCAGCATTTCAACTTTTTTCCTCTACATCTCCTGGCATCTCTGTGGTGTCTCTTCTCACTGGCGATTCTCTAGAATCTCTGCTCTGCTGTGCTTGTTCCCAGAGCATTCTTAGTCTGGTAGCCCCATTTGCACTTCCTGTCTGCCTCTGGCCAATCAGCTTTTTATTTAAACCAGTAGAAGGGACAAATATTTCCAACATACCATAATCCCACTGCAATCATCAACATTGTTCTACTTTACATTAGATCTCTTCAAGTGCATTTTTCTCCTTTCTCTTGGTTTAGGTTTCCTCTGCCCTTCATTGCCCAATTCTTTATATCATAGCCTCCCATAACTGCCATCTTCTCTCTACTTTACAGTTGAGACTCATCAGATGCCACATTTGGAAAGAGCTAAGATGTCCTTCAGAGAATGTGTGGACAAATAGTATGACACATGTAGATAATAGCATAGATAAATATGTAATCAGGCTATGTAATACAGGGAAGGGACATTCAGCTCTGTTACCAGGTAACAGTTGGTCAACTGTTGAACACTGCATTTTAAACTGGTACTCTGGAAAAGGGTAATATAGGCACAATAAAAAGCCAGTGTGTGCCAGAGTTTAGAGGAGAAAGAAAATGTGAATTAGCTGAACATAGAGAATTTTTAGGACAATGAAAGAACTCTGGCATAATGGTAGACACATCTCACTAAGCATTTGTAAAACTGTATCAAACAACCTTAACATGTGCTGTGGACTTGGGAGTGATGATGTGAGTGTGGAGTTGCCATTTATGACAAATTTTCTTAGATGGAAGATGTTGAAATGGGAAGATGTTGTAAGGGCAAGGAATATATGGCAAATATGCATCTTCTCATTATTTTTTGTCTTGCAAAGACTGCTTTAAAATTAGTCTTTAAAAAATATGAAGGCCTGGTTGTGAATGCCAATGCCTACTGTATTCATAATGAAACAGCCCACAGAAATTAAGTTTGATGGGGTCATTGCTAAGATTTGGGTTTAGGCATGCTGTCTCCAAGGGCTTTATGGAATAGCTGCAGCCTATTGCCAATCAAGCTTTTCTGGACGTCACATGTTTGAAAGCACAAGAAAGAAATAGTCAATCCTGTTTTTCATTGCCTCCCTACGAGCAGTTCAGCTATTAGTTCTGACAGCGTGCTGTTGGCCACTGCCCTGGGTGCTGGGCCTGAAGGTAAATAAGCTCTTATTTTGTTTTCAAAGACTGTATTATTAAGAGATGTTGCAGTGCAGACAATTTTGATATGTTTCCGTCATGTTCCTGGAATGTGTTCAAGGAACTATTTCTCTTCTTCACATAGGTGACTGTTTGAAGAGGTGTTGCAATGGGAGCTTCTGACATTTTAGCCTTTAAAATATGGAGGTTGACTTATAAGGTGCATTCTTCCTTGTAGGCCAACTGTCTGGTGACACTGGACCATTATGGTTCTATAGCAGAACTTACATTAGGCATTTCTACTTTTGGTTTCTGTGTCTGGTTCACTCAGTTCCCTAAGTGGACCTTACATAACTTTTCTTTGGGTTCTTTTGTTTTTCTTTCTTCCTTCTGAGTAATGTATTTCCTGTATATCCATCAATTCATCCAACATTCATCATTCCTTCTATTCATTCATCCAAACATTCATCCATCTGTTCATCCATCTATGTTCCCACTCATACACTCAGCCACACACCGAGTGTTTATTATGGTCGGGCATTATTCTTAGACAGTATTATTGCAGTGATGAATGAAGATAAACTATTGTCATAATCTAAATTCAGGGAAGGGACTGTGAAAGAAGACAGACACAAAAGGCTGGACATTTGTGTTCTCACTTGTAAGACACATTCACAATAAGTTGATTTGTCCTTACTGGAAGGTGGGGGTTGACAGAAAAGAGAGAATGGATAGCATCTGTTTGGTGATTTTAATCTGAGGCAGTAGAAAAAAATTTGAATTGAATGGATGTGATTGCACAGCATTGTGAGTAGTACACTGTCTCTGTGCTGTTTTAAAGACTTCATTTTCTGGGACTTTTCACATTGATATCTTTTTAAAATAGCAAGGCAGGAGCTAAAGTTGACATTGATAGTGGAAAAATTTGGAAATGCAGGAGTTGAGTCATGATATGCACAGTATTGGACTTTATGTTTTTCCTTCTAGTGCTAGATATTGAATCCAGGCCCTTTTACATGTCAAGCAAGCTCTTTACCACTGAGCTATATCTTCATACCAATTTTTGCTTTTTATTCTTAGATATTGTCTTACTAAATGCTAGCCTTGAACCTGCTTTGCTATTTAGCTAGATCTTGAATATCCAATCCTCTTGCCTAAGCTGGGGTTACAATCTTCTACCATCAGGCAAAATGGTGACATTTAGATGAGGACTTGCAAGGAGACACTTGAAAACCAACTGTGGTGACAGTGTGAAGTAGTGTGTATCCAGTTGGTTTGGAGGGGAGTGGGAATAAAAGGAGAAACAGTTGTTCACAACTCTAACTTGCTTCTGTCTAAATACTGGAAAGAAACCTCAGCAAGGCACAACTGGTTGACTGCAGAGCTGCAGAAAAGGGTGTGGCCACTGGTGTAATGTTGCTAAGAGTCTAGGGGAAGAGAATATTCTGGATGAGGTTTTTATTTTGAATGAGTTGGGGGAGAGCCATTGGAAGCTGTATTGAGGACAAGCCAAAGAGAGGAATGTTTCTTGCTTTTTTTAAACAATCTTTTTGTGTTATTAATTTGTAAAGGATTGTAGATTATGTGATGTTCATCAGGAATAAAATAAAATAAGATAGTAACTCAGGCAGGACATGCTGGTTCTTTGAATCATAAGAACACTGGCAAAATGAAGGAATGAATGAATGAGTGAGTAAATGAGTGAAAACTGTGGGAGATCATGAGTGCACTTGCATTTTTCAGTTAAACTCAGCAGGGTTTGTTAATATAGGAATGTGAAAACTAGCAGAAAAAGAAGTCAAAAAAGAATGTTTGTTATTTGAGATGCTAGAATTAGGTATGGGGTGGGCCTCGGGGGACAATAGCCTCAAATTTACACTAATGGGGATGATTGCTATTGTTCTTCTAATGTCCTTCTCCCAGAGTAAATAGCTTGCAAAAACACATTGTTTAGTTTTAGTCTTTTTGAGTTAGAGGTAGTTTTTAGACATACCCAAATGAATGTATTGGGATGGGAAATTGTAGAGAAACCAGCAGCTATGAAGCAGGGTGATGGTTGATGATATGGATTGTGAGATTGCGAACATTTAAATGACAGCACTGATTATGAACCTCCTGAAATCAGCTGAGAGAAGTGTACAGGTAGAAGGGAGTATTCTGAATTTGACTATATTCTTTATGTGTCTAGAGAAATAAACTTAAGTGATGTGCATAACAATAGGATTAGTTTAATTACTTTTAAAAATTGTATGTGCAAGTGTATGTGTGTGTGTGTGTGTGTATGTGTGTATTTGTGCGTTCACATGCATGTAGTTTAGTTTAGAGGCCAACTTCTAAGAATCTTGCCAGTCTCTGGGACCTCGGCTGGGGGCACATTTGTGTACCCCCACTCCTACCCATTGCTGCCTCAGTTGTAGGCCATCAGGGAATACCCCTGCAGGTTGGCTTCCCCACTAATACTTTAGTTGGTCAAACCCACAATCTAAAAGTCCCTTCCCTTTCCCCAAATGCATCTATCACTCTGTGACCTCAGCTGCTTCCTGAGACACAGAATTGGGAACTTCTATTGGACCAAGGGCAGCTTCCTGAAACACAGAATTAGCCAGCTCCTATTGGACCAAGAGTGGCTCCCTGAGATACAGACAAGGTTTCTATGGATTGGAGGAAGAGATAAGTAGATGCTAGTACAAAAATACATTCAGCAACATAAAGAACAATAGGTAACCACTAGAACCTAGCGGTTTCACAACAGCAAGACCTGAACATTCCAATGTAGAAGAAGCAGAAGTAAAAAACCTTACAAATAACTTTATGAAAATAATAGAAACTTTTAAAGAGGAAATTAAAGAGAAAATGAAAAACTCCCTTAAGGGAATAGTAGAAAACACATACAAAATATTGGAAGAAATTAATAAATCCCTTAAAGAAAGCCTAGAAAACCAAGCAAAAGCAATCAAACTGGTGAAGAAAACAGTTCAAGACTTGAAAATTGAAATACAGGCAATATGAAGTGTAGTGGGATTATGCTGGTATTGTTGTAAATATTTGTTCCACCTGTGGGTTTAATAAAAAGTTGATTGGCCAAAGGCAAACAGGAAGTGTGAATGGGGCTACCAGGCTAAGAAAACTCTGAGTACAGGAAGAACAGAGACAGATGCCAGAGATCCACCAGAGAGAGCCACCACAGACAAGATGAGGAGACGGCAGCAGACACAGGAAAGAAGCTGAAATGCTGCTATGAGAAAAGGTACTGAGCTGTGTGGCTGAACAAGATGGGTTAGTTCAGATGAAGGAGCTAGCATATGCCTGGGCCCTAGGTCAATCAGCTTAAAACTAATACAAACGTCTGTATGATTCTGTGGGACTGCATATGTATCTGGGGAAACTGTGGGTCTGAATCTTTAGACTAGACCAGGAAGTCCAGCCCAGAACCTTTTACAACAATGAAGACACAAACTGAGGGAAATGGAAAATCTCAGTAAATGAACAGGAACTACAGATGCAAGCATAACTACCAGAATAGAAGAGATGGAAGAGAGAATCATAACCTGTACTCCTCAGCATAAATCCAGTTACACTAAGCCTGATAGGAGATTATGTTGGAAACAGCCTTGCATACATTGGCACCGGAAATCAGTTCCTAAATATATAACATCAGTAGCATAAACACTGGGAACAACAATTAAAAATGGTGGCTCCTAGAGCTAAGAAGCTTCTGTAAGGCAAAGGACACAGTCAATAAGAAAAAAAGAAAGCCTACAGAATGGGAAAGGTTCTTCATCAATCCTACACCTGATAGAGGACTGCTTTCTAAAATATTTAAAGAACTCAAGATACTAGATATCAAAGTACCAAATAATCTCGTTTAAAAAACCCAACCCCCCAAAAAAAAAATCTAAATTAAATCACACATCTAAACAGAGAATTCCCAAAGGAAGAATCTCAAATGGCGGAAAGCTACTTAAATAATCAGGGAAATGTAAATTAAACCAATGCTGAGATACCATCTAACACCTTTTAGAATTGCTAAGATAAAAAATACTGATGACAGCCTATGCTGGAGAGTATGTTGAGTAAGGGGAACACTTCTCCATTGATGGTGGGAGTGTAAATTTGTACAGCCACTTTGGAAATCAGGATGGCTGTTTTTTAGAAAACTGGGAATCAATCTTCCTCATGATCCATCAAGACCACTCGGGTATATACCCAAAGGATGCACATTTATATCACAAGAACATTTGCTCAGCTACATTTGTAGCAGCATTATTTATAATACTCTGAACCTGGAAACAACCTAGATGCTCCTCATCTGAAGAATGGATTTACACAATGGAGTATTATGCAACAGTAAAAAAAAAAAAAAATGGCATCATGGAATTTGCTGGCAAATAGATGGGACTAGACAAAATCATCGTGAGTTATGTTATCCAGAACCAGAAAGGCAAACATGGTATGTACACACTTGTATGTGAATATTAGACATGAAACAATGGTTAACGAGGCTACAATCTACAACCCCACTGAGGGTAGATAACAAGAAGGACTCCAAGAGAAACATCCATGTATCCCCCTGGGAAGAGGAAATAAATGAAGATCTCCTGAGTAAATTGGAAGTATGGGGGTCTGGTAAGGGGAGGTAGGAAGAGAACATAAGGGAATGGTATGGTAGAGTATGGGCAGGGACAGAGAAGGAGAACAACAAAATAGATACCTTATCAGAGGAAACAATTTTGGGATTAGCAAGAAATCTGGTGCTAATGCCCCGAATCCACTGGGATGACCCCAGCTAGGACTTTGAGCTGTGGTGGAGATGGTTGCTTGAAATGACCTTTCCCTAGAATCAATATGATGACCACCCTAATTGTTATCATAGAAATTTCTTCCAGGAAATGATGGAAGCTTATGTAAAGTTTCACAGCTAAGCCCTGAGCTGAGCTCCCAGTGCAGTTGAAGAGAGGAAGGAGAGATTATATCAACAGAGAGGTCAAGACCATGATGGGGAACTAACAGAGGCAGCTGACCAGAGGAACTGGGAGCTCAGTGACTCTGGATTGACAGCTGGGAAATCTGCACAGTACTGAACTATGCCCTCTGGATGTTGATGACAGTTGTGTGGCTTGTGCAGTTGGTGGGGCTTCTGGCAGGGATACCAGGATTTGTCCCTGTTGTATTAGCTGGCTTTTTAGAACACATTCCCTTACTGTGCCTTGATGTAGTGAGGAGGGTCTTGGTCATGCCACAACTTGATGTCCTCCACTTTGTTGAATCTCCATGTTAGGCCTTATCCTTTTTGGGGAGTAGATGGTGGGTGAGTGAGTAGGAAAAGGAGAGGAAAGGGGAACTCTGTTTCCTATGTAAAAACAACAACAACAATAACAACAACAAAATGTTTTAAATAAAAAATATGCTGGGGGAGGGGGAGAATCTTTATTATTGCTGCCTATTTTTTTGAAATATCTTTCACTGAACCAGTGCTTGCTGGTTCATTTAGACTTGCTGTGTAGCAAACCCATGAGAGATACCTATCTCTGTTTGCCAACTAATACTGAGGTTGCAGATTTATGCTGCTGTGCTTGTATTTTACAATGTGCTTGGAATATAAACTTAAGTCTTCATGTTTGTATAGTAGAGACTTAACTTTCTGAGTCAGTTCTTTAAACTGAGATTTGAGAAACTTAAACATAGATCTTCAGTCTTTCATTTTATTGAAAATAAAGATGGTTTTGTCAAATACAGGCATGTGGCTTGCTTCATGGGAAGTGTTGTGAGGCGTGTGTGTGCTTTTAAAATTTTTACTGTACAAAACAACAGTGACCTAGGCCTTTATGTCTGGTAGTTATTCTTTTTCTTATTTGTATCTCAAATCCTACAGTTTGGATAAATGTCTATCAGAGGTCCATGTGGCCCTTTATTCCCTGATTGCAAGATGATAGAGACTTAAGGAGATGGGACTTAGTGGGAATAAGTTGGGTTGTTGGGTTGTTGGGTTGTTGGGAGTTTGCTCTTGAAGGGGACTGTTGGGACTCTGGTTCTTTTCTGCTTTTCTTTCTTTCTTTCTTTTTTTCAGGACTTCATGTGGTAAATAGCGTCTTCTACCACATGCTTTCCACAATGGCATGCTGCCCCACTGCAGACCCAACACAGTTGTAAACCAAGATAATCCCTCTGTCTTTTTTATATTATATCAAGTATTTCAGAAAATAACAGAAAACTGACTAATATAAGCTATAGACCAACATATCATCTGTTATTCATAAAGTGCCATGTACACGTTTGTGAAATGACAGGGTAAACAGTCCTTGCCTTTGAGCCTAGACACTAATGTGGAAAAATGTGATTTATTATTTTATTATTGACTCATAGTTTAAATCAAAGATGCTCGTATATGATATGGTTTGATTAGTAGAGATAGGGTTTGCCTTCAGAAGTTGGAGATTTACTACATTTAGATAAAGGAAAAGCTCAAGTTGGAGATTTACTACATTTAGATAAAGGAAAAGCTCATAAGGAAGTTTATAGAGAGAATAAAAAGTAAAGCTGCTATGAACCAAGCCAACATTATTGCAATGGGCAAAAAATACCCACAGGAGTGTTCTGCCCTAAATCCATTTGGGTGTATCCTATTGTGCCTCAGACATAGCATAGCTACCCGGCTTCTGTCTTTAAGAAAAGGTATAAACAAGATTGAGACCGTCTTCTGGGAATTTGAATTATTCTCAGAGCTCACATGACTGGTTTACTGTGCCTATGCTGGTCACTTCTGGAGTCTGCAAATTTGCCAGATGTCAAATAAAGGAAGCCTACCTCTATCTATCCATGAGTATCAGTGATAGATGTTTTCACGTGTTACCATTGACTGCTGGAGGAAATACGTGTGCCACTACTGGGGAGCACTCTTGGCTGAACCTCTTTTCCTCTTAACCTAACCTTACGTATTATTTCCTTTTGCAAATACTTCTTGTTGTCATTTTGCCATAGCTAGTCACAGCATTTTCTTAGTGAATTACCAACACTGAGGCTAGACTTGAGAACTTCTGAGATCTTCCCTCTGCTTTTGGCTGTTTACTTTGTTAAACAATCATTCATAGTACCTTACAGACCTTTGAATTCCATTAATACTTACTGGATCTCAACAATGTATATACACTGTTAAAGCTGCCAGACTTTAGGAGAATTTGTTGCATATTTCATGTTACATCACCAGATGCTTCCAGGAGTAATTGGGAAGACACTCCCAAATTTATGACACTATGTAAGCTCTGGAGATGATTGACACCTACACTAAAAAGCCTCCTAATTTGAAAGAGAAGATATAAGGTTAAGATGGCAGATTTACTAGAATATTAAGAAGAATGAAGTTCTGTAGTTCTGATGTAGCAGTATTGTTGAGCAAGATGAAATTATGCTACCTACCTGAATTTGCAGATGTGGCTTTAAGGCATCAGTGGACAGGCATTTCTCTTTTCTGGCATCCTCAGTTTTAGTTTTCATCAGGTTGTATTTCCCTCTTCCCGTTCATATCTGTTTACCTACTAACCCGCCCAATTTCTCATTCATCCAGCTATGTTCCATGATCCCATCCATTTAAATTCCCATCTGTCTACCTGCTTACCTTCTCATTTTCCATCCATTAATCTGTCTACCCATCTAGCTATCCATCTTTTGGTCCATCTAGCTTTCTGTCTACTTACTTGCCATCTTCTCATTTATCTAGTTGTTTTTTGTGTACCCACCCATTTTCTGTTATTGAGTTGTGAATTTACTACTGACCCATCTTCCTATCCTTCATTCCAGTTGTCCATCTTTCTACTGATTGGTTTTCCTATCCCTCCAGTCCTTCAACCTCTCCTTTCACCTCTCCTTTTTTTCTAGTCCACCCACTTATCCTTCCATCTTCTTATTCTTTCAATTGCCCATCTGTATACCTACGTCACTGTATACTCATATTACTGTTCTTTCATTTGTCCACCTGTTTACCTGTCTACCCTTTTACATTTCTACCTTTCCATTTTCCAAACTTAGCTAGGCAGTTGGTTAGATTAATGAACTTTGATTATGTTTAGGAAATTCTAGGTGCAAGAGTTGAGTCTCTCTTAGGGTCTAGAGAGAAGTAGATACTAATAGGGACAAGCATTTACTCACAGGTAGAAGGTTACAAGCATTGCATTGTATAGACACACACATATAAATGACCAATTAACATTACCATATGTTCAAAGATATTATCCCTGCAAAGGGAACATGGCAGGAGATGTCCTCTGTACCTTGCTTCATGGCCATTTAAGTAAGGAGAAGGAAGAGAGATCCTCTTTTACAGCAGTTTTCCAAAAGTTAATTTAAAAAAAAATATATATATATATGTATATATATATGTTTTTAATTTGGCTTCAGGATGTCTCTGAACCCTTTCCTATACAGTTGGGATTGTAATCATGCTTAAGGCAAATGGCAGGTACCTTCATTCACCTGCAGGTGATAGTGTGAAGAAGGCAACCTCTCTGTGAGGTCAGGAATGTTCATTGGTTGCTAAGAAATCCAACTTGGACCAGAGTCTTCCCTGGCACATAGCATGCAGTCCTGAGCCACTTACTTTGCAGTATAAGTGTGTATGATTGGGTGATGCAGACACCAGATTAATTCCTTCAGATTTGGTTTTAATGTAAGGTCAGAATGCCTTTTGCTGTTGATTTGTTTGAGAATATTGGGCTGACTCCTGTGTCTGAAGAATCCATTAATCATTTCCTCTACCAAGTCATTCATTATTTCTAATGTTAATTAAATATCACGGTTTTCCTCTTGGGATTTTTCTCTTGGGATTTCCCTCAGGTGATCTGAGCAACAAAAGACATAACTTTCACAAGTCAGTAAAATGGTAACAGCAGGAACTGTGTATATTAGATATTGCTTTGGAAGTTTTACCCTGTACTTGGTTTAACTCTTTTAATTTTTGCAAATTTTGCAAATGGTCATGTCATTTTTCCATTTAAAACAACACTGAAACATGGAGTATGTGTAAAGTTATTTCCCTATGTATCTTTACTAATACTATTTTTGTAATGGAGAGTAACAAAAGTGCAGTTCATAAACAAAGCAAAAATGGAAGATTGTACCTAAAACAGTTTATTACATTGCTTTGATTCTCTTAAGATGGAGAAAAAATAAGATACAACTAGCTAGAAGTGATATAAGTCGCACACTTGATAAAAGCTTTTCAGAATATGTAAATGTCTCTCCAAGTTCAACAATAAGTAAGAAAACACTGCAGTTAGAAAATGGGTCAAAGGTAAGTCAGAAGAGAAAATACGAAGATCACAAACAACTGTGTTTAAACATACTCAGGGACCATAGTAAATACAAGTATAGCAGGTAAAGGCTTTCCTGCACCTTCACTAGAGTTCTTATAGATGAAGGTACTGGGTAGACTTAATGCTGGTGAGAATGCACAGTAAAGGCATGTTTTTGGGCAGATGCAAAAAAGAGGTTTCTATGTTAGACATCTGTATGATGAGTCTTTAAAGTTATTTATCATATGATATGGCAGTTACAGTACTGGTTATTTATCCTGGAAGAGAGAAATTGTGTTTGCATAAATACTTGTTTATACCTCTATAAGCACTTATATTTGTAAGAACTTAAAATTGGAAGGAACCCAACATTCTTCCTCAGGTAAATTATTGAAGAAGAAGTGATGTGTCTACACCAGTGATTTGCTGTGTAAATCAGTTTATAGTGGCAAGGATAGTCATTTTCCTAATATTACACTTTCGAAAAATATATGAAGCTCCCACAGCCTGTGTTGTAGCAGCAAAGTCAATATGGAACATATCTGAAGGGGGCGGGGCTTGTGTGTCTGTAGAGAATGGAGGAAATTGGCATCTTTTCTTTGTCATTTGTTGATTGATACCTGTTGAATATTTTAGGGGCACTTCTTTCATTAGTTTTCTTTTGTTAACTAGTGAGGTACTTGGAAGATCACTGTGAATCCCCTTAATTATTATTTTATGTGTATTACTAATTTGACTGCATGTATATCTGTGTATCACATGCATACTTGGTACCCTTAGAGGTCAGAAGAAGGCATCAGATGCAGAGTTACAGATGGTTGTGAACTGCCATTTGTGTGCTGGGAATCAAGTCTAGGTTTTGTGGAAGAGCAGTCAGTACTCATAGTCATTAAGCCATCTCTCCAGCCCTGTTTTTTTTTTTTTTTTTATGTTTTTAAGATATGCAGGTTTATTTTTGAGATCAGTGCAGTGTGTGTGTTGTATGTAAGTTTGAACTAAATTTCAGACATTTTCAAGTATTTGTTCCTCTTTTTAATATTTTTTTTAAAAACCTTCTTATGTAAGTACTGCAACACATGAAGGATTAAGATTTAGTGTATAGTCCCTATTGTGTATGTAAACATACTAAATTGAGTTTAAAATTGGATGTGGGTGATTTCTAAAATCACAATTGTAAATGAGGGAATTAGAATGACATTAGTTTATCTTACTGTAGCACAGGCTTGTCTCCAACTCAGGCTGTCTCTTGTGAGTTAGGGAATTATAGTCAGTTTTTCCCCCCTTTTCTTTTAAGATATCCTATGGGAAAGGAAGGTTCTGGACCTGGAGTCCTGGTGTCAAAATATATGTTAGGTTGGTCAGGAGCAGACTGCCTTATGCCATTTATGGAATGTGCTGGAAGTTTGTTTTCATTGGTTCTTCAGCAGCATAACTGACCTTCAGTAGAGCCAAGCAAGGCTCTCCTTTTTATCCTGCCATTTCCTAGACTTTTTTTCTCCTAAGTGTGCTTCTCATTGGCTAGCTATCTTCTGCTCTGATCTTAATTGGAATAGCTCTAATACAGCCTCCTGAATAAGTGGTGGAGCCTGGAGACTTTGATGGCATTGATGGTATAAGTTGACTGCAACCATAAGGTCATGTAATTTCTGAAATTCTGACAAATGTGGTATTTTTGAAAGAGGGAGTTGGAGACAGTGCTCATTGCTAAGAAAGTAGTACTGTCCTCTCTAATGTCACCAGGAGCCAGGGGAAGAAAAAAACAGAGCTGTGACTGTAGCAGGCTAGGGGGTAGTAGATGACATGGCTACAAGGGCCCTATTGTTCTCCTTCTCCTCTCCCTTATTTGGGGTTTTCTTTGAAATCTGCTACATGCTGCTCTGCCTATTTCCACATGTACTGTCTCTTCGGCCTCTGATGCTTTCTGTAGACTCCACTGCCTTTAATTATTGCCCTTGGAGATGCCTGTGAGTTGAGTCTCAACACTGCTTCTCATCTATTTGACGGGAACAATGTTGTACCCTCCTCTGCAACTTGTCTGTTTTCTTGGCATTTTTCCAGGCTCTTCTACAAGAGGGACTTTGCTGTTTTCTCCTGTTTCTATGCTTATGATCTTTTGCTGTTATGATTCTATTTAAAAGCCTGTGTCTCTGACTCCTTGATGCCTTTGATTTATATTATATAGGTTTATTTTGCCTTTTTTACATAAGGTCTTATTTTATTTTATTTATGCTTCTTCTTTTCCTTATAGTCTAGGGCTTAAAGTGGCTCTAGAAGTATCAGTTCCTATAGTCTGTCTTGTGTCCTCTGGTAGAGATAGGTTGTGGCTAAGAGAGGCCCTATTTCCTCTCTTACACCAAGATTCTGTGTAATTCCACCTCTTCTGATCTTCCAGATTCTTCTCCTTCAACATGCTAGTCATAATTTAAATCAACTCTTAGTGAATGGTAAATAGTTCTTTCTTGCATGCACACACACACACACACACACACACAAATGAATACCTTTGACACACTGGAACAGAATATATTCTCATAAATATGTGTTAGGTTACTAAATTCACAGGTTGTTTGTGAAGTATATATAGTTCTTGCCTTATTATATATATGAAGAAATCAGGCCCAGAGTTGGCAAATAATTGACATAATCACATAGCCAAAAAAGAGCTGAGTAAGATTTTGAACTTAGTCTCTTTCTCCAGTATTTATATTTTTAACTACTACATGTTTCACACACAGACGCAGAAACACACACACACACACACACACACACACACACACACACACACACACACACACACTTTCTGTTTTATATAACTCATTCATGGTAAAAACATAATTTTCACTTCAGGAGATAAGCGAGGATTTATTCTAGAGCCAAATATGAGTGACTCTGCACTACGAATGAACACAGCTACAGTTAACTCCAAATCCTGTTTCCAGCATGTCAGCAGTTTTATCTATTTTTTATTATCATTATTATTATTATTATTATGAACAAAGAAATCAGGCTTCCTATCCCTGTATATCATTATTCAAAGTCCCTTCCCCATCCCGCCACATCAGGACATTCTTTCTTCTCCACAACTCCCCATCCCCTCTCTGGGCAGGTAGTAGGCAGTCCCATGGTCCCACTGACCCAATATTGCTTAGTTCAGTCTCCATTCCTGTAGTCTCAGATCCATTTTCTCACCCCTCCCTCAAGAGTGAGTCAGACTTTCCTCTAGGGGGAATGGGATCAAAGGAGTCAGTCCAGGGTGTTTCTAATCCCAAGCTGTTCTGTGGTTGTGGTTTGCAGCTTGGGCATGCTTGGCTTTTTCCTTGTTTGTTTGTTTAGAGACCACTAATGAGTGAGTACATCCCCTGCTTATCATTATGAGTTTGTGATACCTCGCTTAGGAGGATATTCTCCAAGTCCATCCCTCTGCCTCCAAATTTTAGGATATCATTTTTTCTTACTGCTGAGTAGTACTCCATTGTGTAGATGTACCACAGTTTGTTAATGCAGTCTTCAGTTGAGGGACATCTAGGTTGTTTCCAGGTTCTTGCTATTACAAATAATGCTGCTATGAACAAAGTTGAGCTAATACCTTTGGTATCTGAATGTGCCTCTTTAGGGTATACACCCAGAAGTGGTATTGCTGGGTCTTTGGGGAGATTGATTCTCAATTTTCTGAGAAACCTCCATATTGCATTCCAAAGTGGCTGAACAAGCTTACACTCCCACCAACAATGTAGGAGTGTTCCCCTTGCTCCACATCCTCTCCAACATAGGCTGTCATCTGTGCCTTTTATCTTAGCCAATCTAACAGGTGTTAGGTGGTACCTCAAAGTTGTTTTAATTTGCATTACTCTGATGGCTAAAGATGAAGAGCACTTTTCAGGTGCCTTTCAGCCATTCGTAGTTCCTCTGCTGAGAATTCCCTTTTTAAATCTGTACCCCATTTTTTGATAGGGTTATTCAGGGTTTTGGGCTCTAAATTCTTGAGCTCTTTATATATCTTAGAGATCAGACCTCTATCACTTGTAGGGTTGGTGAAAATCTTTTCCCATTCTGTAGGCTGGCGTTTTGTCCTATTGACAGTATCCTTGGCTTTGCAGAAGCTTCCCAGCTTCAGGAGATCCCACTTATTGATTGTTGGTCTTAGTGCCTGTGCCACGGGTGTTATATTTAGGAAGTGGTCACCTGTGCCAATTTGTAGAAGTGTATTTCCCACTTTCTTTTCTATCAAGTTAAAAGTGGCTGGGTTTAAGTTGAGGTCTTTGATCCACTTGGATTTTTTTTTTTCCTTCTTTATTTTGTATTTATCAAAAAAAAACACAGTAAAAAAAAGAATTTAAAATGTGGAAGGGTTAACAATAACTATACAGAGGATAAGAATCATAAGCATGGCTTATCAAGGGTGGAAATACAAATAAGATTGCTACACCTATATTTTCTTTGTGTTCATCTTTCCCTCTGAATTTTTCTTTTCCATCCCTGTATATCCTTATTCAAGGTCCCCTCCCCCTCCCAACACATCTGGTCATCTTTTCCTCTGCAACTCCCCATCCCCTCCCTGGGAGGGAGCAGACAGTCCCATGGTCCCCCTGACCCAATAATGCTTAGATCAGTCTCCACTTCTGGCCAAATCCAGTTCTTTCCCTCCTCCCTCAAGAGTGACTCAGGTGTTCCTCTAGGTGGAGTGGGATCCAAAGGGTCAGTCCAGGGTGCTTCTGATCCCAAGCTGTTCCGTGGTTGTGGTTTGCCGCTTGGGCATGTTTGGCTTTCTTTCTTGTTTGTTTGTTTAGAGACCACTAGTGAGTGAGTACATCCCCTGCTTATCTCTCTGAGTTTGTGAGACTTCGCTCAGGAGGATATTCTCCAAATCCATCCATTTGCCTGTGAATTTTAGGATATTATTTTTTCTTACTGCTGCATAGTATTCCATTGTGTAGATGTACCACAGTTTGTTAATCCATTCTTCAGTTGAGGGACATCTAGGTTGTTTCCAG